>VCJN01003422.1:0-23166 GCA_006384855.1 Tetraselmis striata | reverse complement strand
AACCTTGTACCTTGTACGTCAGTGCCATGTACGCTTCACCGGGCTGGTACGACTACCAGAATGATGACAAAAAGGATTTATCGCCCGCCGGCAATAACGCCGGATGTACTCGCACGTAACTGGATGGACGTGCCGCCACCACCAGCAGCCTTCACGGATAAATAATAGTCGCTAGTAGTAGTGCTTCGTCACCTGTATGTCACATCTGAATCTCACAGTGCCCCCCGCCACATGCCCCGACGGCAGCTGTCGCGAATATTGTAATTCAATCATTCTTCGGCAAACCGCTGCCTGCCCCCGCCCTCCCCCTCGCGAATATTTATGTAACGTGAGCACTCTTTGGCAAAACATGGCAGCCAAACCGCCCATCTGATGACCTTTGATCGGACGGCTGGCAGGCCCGTTCAGCAGTACTAGCTATAATGTACACAAAATTCCCAAGTGTTACCAAATACGTACGGCTGCGATTTGCGCTCCCATGTACTAATAGTCGTAGTTATCCACAGGACGACTCGTCATCGCGCCCGGGTTCGTACTAGATACCCGGTACCGGCTTAATAAATATATTGCGTACTACCCGGTACTACACGGACAATCTTGTACCTTATACGTCAGTGCCATGTCACACTTCACCGGGCTAGTACGACTACGAGAATGATGACAAAAAGGATTTATCGCCCGCTGGCAATAACGCCGGATGTACTCGCACGTAACTGGATGGACGTGCCGCCACCAGCAGCAGCCTTCACGGATAAATAATAGTCGCTAGTAGTAGTGCTTCGTCACCCGTATGTCACATCTGAATCTCACAGTGCATTATGTTTTAGACGCTAGTTGGGGTGGAATCTCACCCTCGCGCCTGTCTCTCCCCGCATCTCCGCCCAGTGATGGGAGGTCGCAGTAGCGTCGCCGCTTGACGTCGTGCCGTGGCTGGAGCAGAATCGGCCGGAGGTCCTTGCCGAGCTCCGGAAGGTCCGGAATCTCTGCACCGGGCGCCTGGCGTAGAGCAAATCCCTCGTCGCCCTCGGCGTCGCGGACGATCGCTACGGCACGGACGTCTGCCAAAGAAACGAAGACGCTGCGACATACTCGCGCCATGGCCTTGCTTTCCTCTTGCATGCACAAGATGTCCACGCCAGCCTGCCCAAGGGAGGCGTCAACCCTGCGTTCGCAATAAGATGCTTGAGATGCAAGGACCTCGCGGGTGTCACCCCTTGCTTTCGCATCTTCCACAGCATGCACCCCAACACAGGCGCGATGATGCCTGGACCGGAGTGGCGAATTCTGTCATATCACGTTCCCGGCATGTCTGCCTTCCTGCCTGAAGTCGACCAAAAGGACGAGGCCCGCCGTCGCAAGCACGAGACAGCGAGAACCATGGCGGCGGCGAAAGAGATGCGGCACTGGAACCCGGAGGCCCACATTGGGGACGACGAGTACATTCTCGCGGACGTCAAAGCAGCGGTGGCTGAGGCCGCCGCTGGCAAGACTGACGAGCAAGAGATGCGGAGGGTGGAGAGAATTAACCGTAAATGGTCGGATTACCCGCATCTCCGCAGTGGGCGCAAGTGAACGCCCGCATCTCTCGCGTACAAACCCGTGTACTGTCGATCCTAGCTATTGTAACGCTGCCTTGTGCAAGGAGCCCTTTGTCGTTGTCACGTCGCATTGGTTCACTCACCTGGATTTGCTCCTACCGCTACTGGCGGCTTCCAAGGCGGAAATCTGTTGCGTGCAGATTCTGAGCACCTACTTGACGCAAGGGCCCCTCCCGCGAATGGACTACCTCGACAGTCTGTTGACAGCGGGTCGTGTACTTATCATCGCGTCAAAGCACCCAAGAAACCCCGACACCAACAGACGCGCCTTGTGGTTGGTCGTCGGAAGGGATTCGGCGACTTTAACGGCGCATCTCTCGGAGCACCTCGGCAAGCAATAACGTGGGTTCGTGTATGCGAGACAGCGAGAACCATGGCGGCGGCGAAAGAGATGCGGCACTGGAACCCGGAGGCCCACATTGGGGACGACGAGTACATCCACGTGGACGTCAAAGCAGCGGTGGCTGAGGCCACCGCTGGCAAGACTGACGAGCAAGAGATGCGGAGGGTGGATATAGAGAATTAACCGTAAATGGTCGGATTACCCGCATCTCCGCAGTGGGGACAGGCGAACGCCTGCATCTCTCGCGTACAAACCCGTGTACTGTCGATCCTAGCTATTGTAACGCTGCCATGTGCAAGGAGCCCTTTGTCGTTGTCACGTCGCATTGGTTCACTCACATGTATTTGCTCCTACCGCTGCTGGTGGCTTCCAAGGCGGAAATCTGTTGCGTGCAGACTCGTCTGAGCACCTACTTGACGCAAGGGCCCCTCCCGCGAATGGACTACCTCGACAATCTGTTGACAGCGGGTCGTGTACTTATCATCGCGTCAAAGCACCCAAGAAACCCCGACACCAACAGACGCGCCTTGTGGTTGGTCGTCGGAAGGGATTCGGCGACTTTAACGGCGCATCTCTCGGAGCACCTCGCTCGGCAAGCAACGTGGGTTCGTGAATGCTCCGTGACAGGGGATTCATGCAGCTTTAGCTCCGCTGCATAGCTCACTGGGCAATACCTCATTTATCATAATCAACGATCATAACAAATCATTTACGACCGCAGATAAGAGTTGAATCGACTCCTGTCCGTCGATTTCACAAACCGCACTTCCTTTGCTAGCGCGGCCGGGGCAGCGGGGCGCCAACGCTCCGTGGCCGGGGCAGCGCGGCGCCAACGCGCCGCGGCCGGGGCAGCGCGGCGCCAACTCGCGGCGGCTGGGGCATGTTGGTGATTCATGCAACCCCGCGTACTAAATGGTTTGCAGCCATCTAGGCAACCAAAGCATGCTTCGAGGCAGCATCTGCGGTGCAGCGCTGTTTTAATCTGCGGCGTGCCGCCAGCAAATATCAGGTATTAGCGGTACTGCTTTGCAATCCGTATAGTAGCGATAAGCCGATGCGTGTTCATATCCCTTCTATGCCATGCAACCCCGCATACTAAATGGTTTGCAGCCATCCAGGCATTTAAAGCATGCCTAAAGGCAGCATCTGCGGTGCAGCGCTGCAACAATCTCCGGCGTGATGCCAGCAACTATCAAGTATTAGCGGCACTACCTTGCAATCTGTAAAGTATTGTAAAGCATATGCGCAATTACTTTCCCTTCTTGTCATATCAATCCGCATACTGAAAGGGTGGCAGCTATCTATTAGGCCGTTATAGCCGGCCTAAAGGCAGCAATCTGTGGTGCATCGCTGTAGGAATCAATGCCAAAACGTCGACTGGCATCTCGCAGGTGTGCAAGGAGGCATGGATCGTCTTCATCCACAAGGTCACCTTTCTCCGCCTCCGGAAGATTACATAGTCACTATTGCCCACAGATTGCATAGACTTGCCTACGAAGCTCATGAGATTCCCCATCGAGTTCTTCTCTTTGACCACAAAGTTTACCTGCTTCATGGTGGGCAACTTGGCGTAATCTGTGAGGCACTTTGGCTTCTCCGAGACAGTCGCGAGCAAGATTGCGTCGGCTCTCGACATGGTGCCGACCAAAGTGTTCTCGCACACTGCTGCAAGTGGAGTTCGGAAGCCGTCAGTGCGTGCGCTCCCGGACCCTGTCAATGAGCACGCGTACGCCGACCGCAAGCGCGCACTCCAAAACTCCAATGGCAGCCAAGGAGCATGGCAGGAGGCATCTTGGCAACATGCCGTGGAGTCCGTTCTCTTCGTGGAGTGCCAGAGCAAGACTGTGAAACACTGTGGCTACTCGATTCGCAGCGTGCGCGAATGGCACAACGACAACGAGATGCGGCGCGGCATTCAACACATCAAGAACCAACGCTTCATGAAGTCCACCAACATCTGCCAGCCATGACGAGCCGGCTCTCTAACCCTCACCATCTTGGTCGATGACCGCTCCTACCAGCAGGTCGTAGCGGCCGCCGCATCAAGCTGGCGGGTCCTCCAAGCCCGCATCTCAACCACCGCCAGCGGGGTCCGGCGGAGATGGCTCCCAAAACGGCGCTGCAGCAGGTCTCTTGGTGCTTCGAGCAGTTCCGCCCCCTCATCCCCCGAGCATGCTTGATCCCTCGGAGACTGCCCAGCCACGCACCGAGTGAGCCTCAGCCTTGGAGTGCGACGAAGCGCCCACATCTTCCTTTGCAAGGCCACATCTTCCCGTGGCGGTGCCCCATCATCTCCACCTCCCCGACCCGCATCTCCGCCTAAGGAGCCCTCATCCCGGGACGCGAAGCCTGCACCGCCGCCTGCCCCGACATCTCGCCCCAACGCCGCGTCGTTGTCAGTAGAGTTCAGAGGTAGCATCTCGTCGTTGCGACGAACCCAATATCTGAGGTCGGCGATAGACTCATAGGGCCCCCTTCTCTGCGCGAGTGATTTTTAGTACTCTCGTATAGTATTGAGTTTCACCTGAAACGTGCCCGAAAAGTGGGCACATATCCCAGCCTAAGCGATTACGTGGGGGCACATTTTTGAGTCGAAGAATAGGACCGTTTTGACTCAAAAATGCCCCATGTAAAGCCCGTAGACCATTGCATCATTCGAACCCCGAAGGACTGATGCATCAACGGGGTCAACCCAAGACACGCCGGGACGATATACTATTGCCGAAATACATCGACCATGAATCGATCCCGGGACCTCTCGCTTACGCGACGACAGCTCAACCAAGCGGACAAGGGTGGTACTTTGTAAAGGAGTGTCGGTATTACGAGTATAGATACTCGTACTTTATCCGGACAGACGGCCTAGGCGAATTGGGACCAGCCAACCAATCCACGCGTCGGCCCATTTCTCATGTCCCCGTCATTCAAGTCGCGACGTACCCCGGTACCGGATCACAGCGTCGTTGTTACGAGATAAGACAGTACCGGTACGAATATGCAGTGACGACAAAGCTCTCACGGCCCGGCCGGTCTCGAGCTGCCGACGTACATACTTGTAGTCACTCGCTCTACCACTGAGCGCCCTAGTCAGCATAAGCTCCCGGGTCCGAAGATCGGATCGACAAGGGAACTTGTATACAAACGAACAAGGTGTCATACTAGTGTCCGGGTTGGTGACATACTCGTATTAACGATTATTTGTGGGTGATGAATAGCTACCGCACTTGTAACGATTTATCGTTGATACGATATAGCGTGATAAAACTGTGCGGTCGGGACATATTGTCCGGGGTTGATGATAACGACATACTTGTATGAACGACCGTGGGTGATAAATTTTCTACCGCACATGTAACGATCTAACGTTGACACGGTACGTAGCGACTATATCGGTAATAGTCATGTCATGGCATAATGTCCGGCGTTCACGACTTGTAACGATTACACGTTGACCCGAGATAGCGTGCCGACTACTGTCCGGGTTGGTGACATACTCGTATTAACGATTGTGGGTGATAAAAAGCTACCACACTTGTAACGTTTTATCGTTGATACGATATTTTAGCGTGACTAACATTGTGCGGTTGGGGCATATATATATATATATATAGTCCGGGGTTGATGACAACACGACATACTTGTATGAAGGACCGTGAGTGCTAGAATACTACCGCACTTGTCCCCTTGACCTCCGCCATAGTGCGACCAAATTAGTCCGCGTCCGCTGGGAAACAGTCTCTCCGGTTTGGAGATTTGTCCAACCCATGGCGGAGTCACACGAAGCGAGCATAGTACCGTCCGCATTGTCAGAGCACTTCACGAATATGAAACCCACAATGACAAAGTATTTGTAGCTGTGGTGATTTGTGTGAGTCTTGTGTGCCGGCACAACGCCGTAGGCCTCACGGCCGTCTAGAGAGACGCACAAAAGTTGCCGGTCATGAGGCAGCATCCGATCCCTTTAGGGCTTCGGGGCGCGTGAGCCTCATGCTTTTCGCCGGGCGAAGGCGGTTCTTGGGGCTTGTCGGGCGGGGGAGTCTCGCTTGGCTCTTCTCCCGAATGGCGTTCTCCCGAATGGCTCTTCTCCCGAAAAGTTCTGTGGTCGTGAGACTACGACACGTTTATTCATACTTCCGTAAATGCTCCTGGCCCGCGTAACAGTAGCGGTTGTATAATCCTTACGGGTAGCGACTACAATAATGCTGCCCCTTTTGAGGCTGCTGGCGTGGAGTTTACTCCTTCGGATTGGGCGGTCGCGTACGCCGATCACATGGCACGTTGCTCTGCTGGGGACGACTCCAATCACGCCGCACACGTGTCGGCGACACGCGGCCTTTCCGACGTGTGCCACGACGTTAAGCCCACCCTAGGAGTAGTGGGTGTCCAGATCCTCACGGACCCGTCGGTGCTTGTTTCTCTTCCAAAGGGCAGCGACGGTCGGCCGGCCGAGATTGGGCTTTTGGGAATTGTGGCATCCGCGGGAACACGGTTGCTATCGATACCACCATTGCCGCGCCCCTATCCTCGGCGTGTCAAGCTCGGATCCAACGACTACATTGCGGGCCGCAGAGCGCCTCAAAAATCCAGAAGTATGGCGAGGGTGTCCGAAACGCCGCCGGCGCATGCTTCGCTTTGTGCCTTTCGCCGCCTCCGAGTTTGGCTCCCTGGCCCCGCACGCTAAGGCTTCTTGGTGGAGCTCGCGAAAGCTAGCCACGCGCACACTGGCCAGCCATCGGCAAGCTCTTGTCTACGTGGCGCGCCGTTTCTCCTTGCTCATCAACATGGCGCATGCAGACAACGTTCTTGGCGGGGCCACGGCGGCACGCGCGGCACGTGATGGTGCTCCTGCGCATGCGTCGCGTCGCTCGTCAGCATGTGTTGCTATGACCCGGGTTATCGGCTGCAAGCGCACTCGCCGCGGCCGATGGTCCTCCTCTGGGCGGTGGTCCCCATTGGTTTCATGTTTCCCTTTCTGGTTTCCGTTGGCTTTCAGTGTTCTCCTGGACGCTTTGGTTCCTTTGCGCCGTTGCGGCTTCCTAGTTCCCGTGGCTCTTCCTTGGTTCTTGGCTCCCCGGCCTCCTGCTTGACCCGCCTTGGTTTCATATGTCTCTCTTTTGCTTACAACTCTTTTTTCTGGCAACCTTTCACAATTATTGCTTTTATAACTGCTTTTAGTGCGCCCATGTTAAAGCTTTGATGTGATCATGTGAGACAAGAACAATACTGTTGGAATGTTTCAAATGAAGTAGGGAGGCAAGGAAGATTTGTCAAAAAGTGCGCAGGCTTAGCTGCACGGAAAGTGCGAGGGAGAGAGCCACGACGAGTGGGAGGGAATGATGGCGTGTTGTGGGGGCGTGAGGCCAGCACAAAACTAAGAGATTGGTCCCGTCTAGCGGACGATGATGGTTTCATATGATTCAGTGGGTACTAGGATGACCGATGTTTTCGCCGAGGGCGGCACGCAAAGGGCCATACTTCGTATTTTTAGCAATGGAGCATCGAGACTACTGCCATGCGGGCGGGCAGCCGGTGTCGACACCCGCATACCCGAATGTGTAAGGGAGGGAAAGGAAACCCCAATAACACAGCTCGAAACATTTCAAAGGAAGGCAGGCACGGGAGATTAGCCACCTCGGTCTTTCGGACTGCCGAGGGCGGGGCGGGGATGCGCCCGACGGGGCGGGGGCGTTGCGGAGAAGGTTCTGTGGTCGTGAGAAGACTACACGTTAAGTCATACTTCATCCATGCCTCCATTCCTCGCTGGAAGACTAAGCAGTATGGCGCGTGCGACGGACGCGGAACGTCGCGGTATATATATCCGCGGAATCGAACCATGGACCTAATGCGCGCGTATATATATATATATATATATATATATATACATATATATATATATATCGCTGTAAGGATACCGCGCAAAACGCACCAGGCACTGGGTACCCACTAGCATGTACATGGGGATTTGTGTGATACCCGTACATATATCCTTACAATCCACCCCACTTACAATATATATTACAAAGATTAATATGATATGATATCCCGCATGTTGGACGACCGGCCAATGCGGATCGCCACCGAATCCAAGCCGAAACGTTGCTGGAGGAGGTCCTCCATTAATTTTTTGGAGTGGGGTGGATTGTAAGGATATATGTACGGGTATCACACAGATCCCCATGTACATGCTAGTGGGTACCCAGTGCCTGGTGCGTTTTGCGCGGTATCCTTACAGCGATACCGGTACCGGTACGGGTACGAGTGTATTACTGTACGGTGATCGGTTGTTGTCCCTTCACGGCGCCCTGTATTTTACTGGGAATGGGAATTTTTTCCGGCTATGGCGTCGGGCCCTCCTTCACATTGCCTTTTTTGTTGTATCGCATGTATCGCACTCCCGAAATGCTTTGCTCCGCGGGTTGGGGCTTGCCCCAACTCGCATTACTCGAATAGGCCGACGCCCAAACGGGTAGGGCGGACCTTTCGTGGTCAGTGCCGGGTATTTTGTTGGCAGTGTTTTAGACGGTGATCCAACAGTGTTGGAAATTCCGTCAATGACCTTTAATTAGTCTTGCAGAATGCTTCAGCAATTTGCTTGATGACTATAACATAGCGTCGCCTACCCAGGGCTTTCCGTAAGTGGATTGCTGCCTAAACGGCCGTCATAGAGACGCTGCAAGGGTTTCACTGGTGCCAGTCCTGTCCCGGGGGCGGGAAGAAATAAAAAATCGGTTGTTGTTTTCCGTCCGTGGGACATGACTGGTAAAGTACGGTAGTAGTCGGTGTTCTAATTAATAGGGCAAACGACAAAGGTGGACCCGCCCCGGGGGGCCAGACGACAAAAGTGGACCCAGCGAGACTTGCGACCAAAACTGCGATAATCCACGGATGAATCAAGCCCATTTTCATGTCGTGTACGGGCACCAGAAACCCTGGCTCTATCCTGCCATATACCAGCAGGGTTCTCAGGGTTGTTCACATCCGACCCTGTGGGTACGAGTACCCGTATTATACCGGTAGTCCCTGCGATGATGACTCGTCGCGTCAAATCAAATTTGAACAGTATCGGTTGGGTACGGTCCCCGTACTGGTACCGGCCGCGCAGCGGCGAATGTCGCGCGCGGCGCCCGGCGGCCGACGCGATCCCGCGATTTAGCAACGACACGATGAGCCGGCCCGATACAACACCACAGCTTTGTCGGCTTACAGCCTAGCCACACTACCCTCCGGGCACACAAGTGAGACCTTGGCTAAAGTGGGAATCGGCTCTAGTGGGAACCGCTGCCCTAGCTACTCACAATCTCACACGTAGCGCGAGAGGTCTACCGACATGGTGCAGTTGCCCTTCTTGTGATCGGGGTCTCCGCACCGGCCGCACTTTTGCTGCTTCCTCACAGCCCTCGCCAGCACTGCGAAAGCGGTGCTTGGACGGGCGCCCGCGCTGGCGGTTGAGCGGGGGCGGGAGCAGCACGTTGTCGGCAGGCAAGTCGCACATGTGAGGAATGACGACCTCGTGCGCTCCTGAGTATCCCTCCAAGTAGGTGGACACGCGGTACTCCGGTGCAAAC
The DNA here is from genome assembly GCA_006384855.1 of Tetraselmis striata. Taxonomy (NCBI): domain Eukaryota; kingdom Viridiplantae; phylum Chlorophyta; class Chlorodendrophyceae; order Chlorodendrales; family Chlorodendraceae; genus Tetraselmis; species Tetraselmis striata. The sequence continues at coordinate 13,660 of VCJN01003422.1, read as the reverse complement.
ATCTCAGAGAACCACTTGACTGGGTCCAGCAGGTGCCCCTGGATGGTTCCTGCCGAATGCAACGACATGACGGTAAGGAAACTCGTGTTGTTGCATGTGCCCGCATCCACAGGTCTTCTCCTCCAAGTCCACAAGCCACCGCTTTGGCTGCAAGGCGGCAGTGCTGACGACATAGCCCCGAGTGATGCTGCCAGCTAAAGGCTGCACCTTGTAGTTGGTGTGCAAGGCCACCTGCTCCTCATACTCCTTCAGCACATGCTTAGTGATATTTCCCTTCCACTTGTCGGCATCAAGCCTGAGTTTGTATGTGACTTACTGCCAAAAATCAACAACGCCATCACAAAACTGCAGCGGGGAGGCGTCGCGGACGGAGAGCTGGCGGTTGTTCTCACTCTCCACGAAGTTGCTGCTGCGCCAGCCATACAGCTTTATGCCATCATCGGTGGCAGTGTATGCAGCCCAAGAGCTGTGGGGAATGTTGCCAAGGTACTCAGCTGCCTTTGGATTGTACTCCCGTAGCAGGTTCATCGTTTCCGTGAATTCGGATAGAGTGTGCTGCTTCTGCACATCCCAAACCATGCATTCCTTAGGGCCAAATTTGCTGGGGATGTCCTTCCTGTCCTTCATGTTGCCAATGATGTGCCGGGTGAATTGACGGCGATGGACGCTTGGGAGACGGTTGGCCACAGCTGGAGCGAGCCCTTTGTCCCGATCGGAAATCACCGCCATCTTGCGCTCAGTACCCTCCAGCCAAACGGCGAGTCCTGCCTCCGTGCACTTGTCCAGAAACCACTCATAGTTTTGTTGGTTCTCGATGGGCACTAAAGCCGTGGCAATGAGAGTGTTCCTCAAAGCCCCATCCCGCCCTTCAAGTATCAGTTGTTGATGATTGTAGTGCTTGTGCTTCATGTGCGCCCCATCGATGCCAACGATACGTAGGCAGCATGTTGTTGCAACCTTCACCATTGCAGCATGGCATATAAAGATGGAATGAAACACCGGGCGCCCGTCTGCACCGTTCTCCGTCTTCATGCTGGCAAGTGACCCTGGATTCCGCTGCATGAAGGCATCCACCCAAGCTAGTAGCTTTTTAAACGACTCCACATAGGACTTGTCATCCTCCTCGCGTATCATCTCCTTAGCTCGGTGCGCCATGCGCCTGAGCATAGATCAGCACATACACATGTATAAAGGTTTGCAGCAGCATATCATTCATTGAGGTAGCTGCATGCATGCAGCAGCATGGAGCATAGACTTACACTGAGGTGATGACACCCGTATTTTTCGCCACGTCGATCACCATAGCCTCGCCTGTGGCTTTGAACTTTGATGTCTGGCATGCATTCCGGAAGTTGTCTATGGCTGCCAGATTTTTGGTAGATAGAACAGCCATTGTGGTGCAATTCACATGCTCCATATGTGAGGCAGTTGCCCGCCACATTCCACTTGAACGGGACTTCTTAAAGTTGATGTAAGCCGGGCAGACGTGGCTACCAGTCGCGATGACTTGCTTGCCATCCTTGTTTAACACCGCACCAGCACACCTGTACTTGACATAGGATCCGCCGCTGCCTTCCTTGAGCAGCACCATGCGCTTGTTGAGTGCAGTTTGGTGCTTGCTCACAATGCGTTTCACATCTGTGCGTGACCGGATATTGGAGATTTCGAGCGGGAGATCGACGTCGGCGCCGCCCTCCTGCTCACCGACAGGATCACAACGACGAAGCGAATCAGCCGGCGCCCCCCGCCTCGTAGGCGATCGCCTCTGCGTGTAATGAACTTGCGTTTGCACGGCATGGAAGTCGTCGTCGCTGTCCGACGGCGACGACATGGTGAAGCGCCTTTACCAACGGTTCAATAACGGGCGTTTGGCTTTTGCGAGTCAGCGCCACTGACTCGGCGACCATGGTTCGCCGAGCAGACGAATAGACGATCCCGCCAGGCCAGCAATCGGGTCAAAGTCGCCTACTTGTAAATTCGAAAGCGGGGGGTACGGGTACCAACGGCGGTAGTATGAGTACAGGGACGCGCAGACCCTATATTATAATAATACTAATCCTGTTAATTACATAATACTCATCCTTGCCCTACGTTTACAGCAGGGAAGCTGTACAAGTACAAATTTCGATTAAAACCCGCTTGGGTCCACTTTTGTCGTCTGGCCCCCCGGGGCGGGTCCACCTTTGTCGTTTGCCCTAATATTATTTCATTTCCTTTATTTGAATGAAGCCCTGGTACTAAGCAGGTACGCTCACGAATTATGGCGCTACCTACATATAAATAAAGTGAGATGTTATTTTCACCCAATGGGTGCAGTCTTATTTTTTTAAGTACTGCTAAAATTCCCGGGTTCGGCAGATGTCCTGGGGCGAGCTTTACTGCGAAAATGCCCGTATATGATCTAAACTAGTTTATGGGGTTTCCATCCTTGACCTAACCGCTTTTCAGCTACAAGTGCTGCGCAGTGGTACGGGAACTAGTAACTGTTGTTGCGCCCTTTTTGGGTGCAGCACGAGTAGACATAAAAGCAGCCAGAACAGCTGAGCCTGCCATCTTCCAGTTTTCGCTGCGTTCCACGCAGCGATGTAAAAACTGTCTCGTAACCCGTTGCGAGCAAGGCCACCCCAGGTTGTTCAAGACCACACCCGGCTCGCCACCCGAGTGTGATATTCTCGTCCGTACGTCCGTGCGTTACTATGTCAGATGGAGAAGAACCCGTCGCTGAGCCGACGTTGCAGTCGCTGAACGCAGATATGAGGGCCCAGTCTTCATTACTGCGAGAGCTGGCTACAGCTGTGGCACAATTGACGGCTCGTGATCGCGTTGTTGATGGAGAAGGGGCACATGGCTCCGGCTCAGGGCAGCGCTTCGCGAGACAGCCGACAGGCAGCGGGGGAGCCGCAGAGCGCCCCGACTTGCTAGAGCTAGCCCAGAGCGGCCGTGTCGGAGCAAAATCCGTGAGTGCCGAGGATGATTACCTCGCGGTGCCAGAGCTACTGCAGAGAGCAGAGTCTAGTTACGAGGCCGTTCGACCGGTCAGCCGAGTGCCTGGACTTTTCCCTTTGAGCACCGACCTAACGAACGAGTACCTCAAGCAGGATGACCGGCGTCTGCCGGCCCAGGAGGAGTACTTGTGGATGTCGTGTTTCGGGGCCCACATGGCCGCCCTTTTCGTGGCGCTCGACGAGCTACTGCCCTACGTCCCTTCCAACAACCAAGACTTCACCCCCTACCTCGCGAGAGCCCGGAACCACGCCGAGGCCATCGACAAGGCGTTTCGGTTTCGTTTGGCCTTCCTACGGAGGCTAAATGAGATCAAGCGTGTGCACGGTGACCAAGGTGTTCTGGATGTGCTGCGAGCCCAGCATTTTCAGCCTGCTTCGGAGCATCTGGGTTCCGCGATCTTTGGGGACCTCATGCGGGACTACGAGCGTCGTGTCTTCGAGGAGACCGTTGCCAGCAGCGCCAAGGCGACCGCTACTTCTCGAGTGGCGGCTGCAGCTGCAGGTCGCGGACGTGGGCGAGGACGTGGCGGTGGACGTGGACGTGGTCGCGAAGGTGAGCACGAGTGACGGTGTGGGGCGCCGCTCGTCGGCGCTGCAGGAGCCTTGCGAGGCCACCTTTCGGTGACCGCCGCAAGACGCACCCTTGCGGCTCAACGGCGGGATGAGCGCCCTGTGTCAGGACCTGACCCCCTCACCTTACAGACTTCATTTAGACCTTCCTCGGTGCGGCGCTTCTTACGGCTACAGCCGAGTGCGGCTCAACCATCCGCACACCTGCACATGGCGGCTCAACCATCCGCCTTTCTTACAACCCCATTTCTGCGATCGTCGGTTGTTACACTACGAGTTACAACCGGTTCGCAACGACCAAGTTTCGCGCGTGTACGTTACGCACGGGACAGGCGCTATGAGCGCGAAGGGCGCGCGGGGCGGCCCTCCTACCTGAACCTAGCCCCGCAAACCCGTACTGGAGCTACTGCAAACCCGTCCAGCAACTACCGGCCAACCGCCGGGAACCTAACCGCTGCTGCCGAGTACTTTGCAAACAGTAGCCGTGCCGGTGGCACTCTGTCAGTAAAACGACGCACTTACGTAATCGACGAGCCCGCAGCTGTCGCTCCGTGGGCTGCGTCACTGCGATCCCGACTACAGGACGCGTTCGGCTCAGACGCGCTAGGCCAGCGGACGCTCGACCTGCTCTCCAGCTACCTCAGCGCTCAGACCCTCAAGAGCTACGCCGGCAGGTTGGCTCAGTTCGTTGAGTTCTGCCACGACTCCGAGAACATCAGCCCGCTAGAGGCGACTACTGCTACTGTTGTTCGGTACGTTGCCTGGATCGGGGAGCGAGGGCATATCGCAGCTAAGTCGCTGCAGCCCTATCTGTCTGCCATCAACACCTTCTTCGAGCTGCACAACCTCGTCCCGATCGCCAAGGACAGCCTACACCTCACTTCGGCAAGACGTGGGTTAATGTTACGTCAGCGTCGACTGGACGCTGCCCCTTTGCGTGTCCCTCTGCCTGCGGATGTAGCTTACCGCTTCGTCTCAAAGGCCGAGCTAATTGTGTCTGCTCCTTACCCAGAGTCCCACCTCGACTACCGAGCCCTCTTGGCCTCGGTTGTCAACTTCCTGTTCTTTGCCAGGGGCCTTACTGGCGTCTCCTGTCGAGTGCAAGATGTGCATGTCGACACCTACAACATCACCTTGCAGATCTACCGCGAGAAGGGTCGCGCCGGCCGGCGGGGACCTGACGACCTGCGCGTACTTCTCCTTCCAGTGTCCGAGCACCCTCGAGTGGCACGTCTCTTGCGCTACTTCATCGACAACGTCCAGTCTGTCCCCCTGGTTACTGTTGGCTTGGCTACCTCCAACTTCTGGGCTGTCAATGTGGCTGAGCAGTCGAAACCTTGGACTGCGGCTACGATGTCAGACTGGTTGTCTACAGCAGTCAACCTAGTCAACGCTGCCCCCCCTGCTGGCACTTCCTGGACTTCACACAGTCTACGCAAGGGCGCAGCCTCTGCGGAAAACGCCATTGGAGCGCCACTGTCCCACATCCGCTACCAGGGCGGTTGGGCCACTAACTCTGATGTCGTTATGGACTACATCGACCCCAACGTTCTTCCTTCTCCTGGCGCGTGGTTCTTCTTTGGACACATCGCCCCCCTCCGCCACTTCCAAGTCCAACAGGACTCCGCAGCGGTGGCCTTCCCAGTGCCTCCTTCATGACTTGGCGCTACCCCTTCTCCGTCAATCCACCGCTCTCTCCGTTCGCTCAAGACTGGCAAAACCAGACTCAACTTTGAAATGATCTAAACTAGTTATGGGGTTTCCATCCTTGACCTGGCAAAACCAGACTCAACTTTGAAATGATCTAAACTAGTTATGGGGTTTCCATCCTTGACCTAACCGCTTTTCAGCTACAAGTGCTGCGCAGTGGTACGGGAACTAGTAACTGTTGTTGCGCCCTTGTTGGGTGCAGCACGAGTAGACATAAAAGCAGCCAGAACAGCTGAGCCTGCCATCTTCCAGTTTTCGCTGCGTTCCACGCAGCGCCCCCCCTGACTCCGTTTTCCCTCCACGCTTTTCGCTAAACCTTCCTGCCAATTTCGGCTCTTGACCGTGTAAAACAGCCTGCGCGACCTTTTTGGCAAAACCATACTCAACTTTGAAATCGCTACACAGCCGTAGACGACCCCGTAGTATAGAGCGGGGCACCGAAGTCAAACCGAATCAACCGAACAATATACGGATATGTCATTCGTTCTACGCGTTTTACATCCGAAGTGAAGGAATGGAGTCTGAAAATGAAATTATTGGCCACCAATCGATAAATTATTCTGGTGCGGTCAGCAAATTGCGGCCGCCATCATATGCCGCCGCGGTCAACCGACGTTGTACGACCGCACCGCAACTAGACTACAATGCCGGCCCGGACAAACAGGATGAAAGGATGTCCGAGTGAAGGATGTCGCGCCCAGACAGGCGAGGATGTCGCTCGCCGTCGCAGCAGACTATCCAGCAGTACGGGTACAGTAGGAGCAGCATCCGCCTCTACTTTGTGCAGTCACCAGTGGGTGTACCGTCACGCAGCAACGAATGGGAGTCGGGAGGTGGAAGGGCGGAATCTACGCGCAGCCGCCCCTTGTGGCTCCTGGACCAGGGGCCGCTTGCGGAAGGAAAGCCAGGAGGGGGGAGGGGCGTTGACTCTGAGGACAGGAGGGAGGGGGGAGCGCAGGAGCCGCCGGGATGCCCATCTACAGTCTCTCCCGGGAGCTGATTCAAGCCATCGCGCTGGAGTACCCTGACTTGGAGGCGCTCAACCTGTCCGACAACTGTGAGTTTTAGCTGCACGGTGTTGGAGGGTGCTTCCTAAACCCCCCCTCCCCCCTTCCTCTTCTCCCCTATCTCCCTCCCCTCCTCACACCCCAAGCCCTTGTCTCTCCCTCCTTCCTTCGAGTGATCTGTCAACTGCACGCCAATGTGGCGCACCGGTAGCAGACATCGTGACGTCATCATGGGCTGCAAACAGGGTCGACGTTGTGGATGTGTGAGGGTGTCATGAAGGGCGGAGGTGTCGCGGGGTGGATGCAGCGTACTCAGCGGGGTGGCTGTGCCGCTGACTGCGTCCACCCCCGCCCCCGCTCGACGTCCGCGCTTGGCAGGCGTCTCGACCATCGAGAACCTGCAGCCGCTGACCGCGCTAACGAAGCTCAACCTGGCCAGCAATGCGCTCGCGGTTGCGGGCGGCTTGGAGCAACTCACCTGCCTACAGGAGCTAGAGCTGCAGAAGAACAGGATGTGAGCCGGCCTGTGGATGGACACCGCATTCCCTTCTCTCGCACCATCACCGGTCCCTACATACACATACAAGCGCCCCCTCCCCCCACAACCCCCTCTCTCTCTTTGCGAGCAAGGATGGTTAAGGCATGCCCGCCACCCCCTGCCCCCACAACAGCGAGTACGTCTCCCCCAAGCTGTCCAGTCTGAAGGCCCTCAGGGTTCTGGACCTCAGCAGCAACTGCTTGGCGGATGTGAGCAGCCTGGTGCGTGCCTGAATGCCCCGCACTGTCCGTAGCCATGCTTGCAGCTGGGAGAGGGCGGCAGTCATCGGCATGCCCCGTGAGTGACACCCCGCGCCCTGCCTTCTCCTCTGGCAGGTGCCGATCCTCCGGTGCCTGCCCAGCCTGCGGCACCTGTCGCTGCAAGGCAACCCCTGCTGCGCGCAGCCGGACTATGCGGTACAGGTCCTCAGCGCGTGCCCAAACCTGCACTCGCTGGATGGCGTGGCGCGCGGGGCAGCGGCCGCGCCGCCCTCCGCACCGCCCGCGCCCGCGCCAACAGAGGAGCGCCAGCCGCTCACCGAGGTTGTAAACGCACCCCGCACTGTCGCTGCCATCGGGCCCGTCAAGCCAGTGCCTCCGACGGTGCGCCCGCCATGCGGCCGTCCCCGCGCATCATCCCCACTGTGCTCTTCCTTGCATCAGACTATATCGGGTGTATCTGAGAATATGGACGTTCGCATCAGTTTCGATTGACTTTAATCATACTCATTGTCTGTCAAGCCAGAATTAGATGTTCTATGTTCTTGCTTATCATCAAGATAGACAAACTGCTACCTTTGTTTGCATTTCGTGTGCCGACTGAAATATAAGAATCGATTATCAATACATACATATAGATGTGTGTGTGTGTGTGTGTGTGTGTGTGTGTGTGTGTGTGTGCCTTGCAAGACCAACATGACCTTGCAAGCAACAGTTTGGAACATGTTGGAAAACGGTTAGTAGTGTAAAGCATATAGATGGCCTCTAGACAACTCGCAGGGCAGGTTCTTATTTGCGATGTTGTCATTCGCGTGTCGGTACCCATAGTGGGTTCAGGATGACGGGATATTTTCGCCGGACACAGCGCCGTTCTGCTGCTGTATGGCACTGCTTGCTTTTGTGGTGGACGGGTATTATTACAGTTGTCTTCCTGGCGTGTAATATCCAATTTCAAGTATAGTAAAAGGGTGAAGAGCGCTCCCTTGGCAAGCAGCGCCACCGCACTTTTAGAACAGGCTTGATGTCGGCCACCGTGTTCTCCCCTTGCCTCGACTCTCGCTCCCGCAGGTCGAGGAACCTGGGCCATACTTACCGCAGGAACTGGGACCACCGCAGGGCGCAGCAGCGCCGCTCCTTCCGCCGCCGCTTGAGCGACAAGCTCCGAAACCCCACGACGGCCAGGCGTGTCAGCAGAGCACAGCGCGGGTAACGAGCTGCAGCCCTTCGGGTGTCAGCATCGATTTCATGACACTGGATAGCAACCGTAGTTCCTGGGCAGCCCCTCGGGCAGCTGAGCTAACGGGCGAGGCGACGTCCAGCGAATTCCGATCCGAGTCGTCGGAGCTGCTGCCTGCATCTGCCGCCGGCTCGGTGGCCGGCCCCGTCGCCGAGCCGCAATGCGCCGGATGGTCGAGTGGCCGCACGAGAGCTGAGGAGCTACAGCAGCGGCTAGAAGCCTCCGAGCGGGAGGTGGCAACGCTTCGTGCTGCTCTGGATTCGGCCGCGCAGACTACCGACCGCAAGCGTTCCTCATTGATGGACTGCCGAGCAGAATTGGATGGTGCACGGGAGGATCTCCGCGACTCCTCGCCCGATGGTGGATGCTTGCCGGCAGTAATGGCCGAGCTGCTGCAGCGACTGGAGACCGCCGAGCTCGAGGGCGCACAGCTGCGCGCTGCAGTGCAGTCGGCCGAGATGGTCGCCGAACGTGAACGTGCGGCTGCGATGGGGAGCCGAGCTCAGCTGGACGCCGCCCGAGAGGAACTCCGCAAACGCGACGCTGCAATCGATGGCGAGTGCGGCCCGGCAGTGGTCGCCGAGTTGCAGAAGCGGCTGGAGGATGCGGGGCGCGAACGTGCTGCCGTGATGATTTCCCGTGACGCTGAGCTGGCCGCTGCCGAAGAGGAGCTCCGCAAACGCGACGCAGCGACCGATAGCAGCTGCAGTCCGGCGACAGTCCTCAAGCTGCAGCAGCGGCTAGAGGACGCTGAGCGAGAAGGGGCACGTCTGCGGACTGCGATGCAGGCGGCTGAGCTGGCTGCCGATCGTGAGCGTGCGGCTTCCACGGACTGCCGAGCCGAGCTTGCCACCACGGAAGAGCTGCTCCGCGAGCGTGAAGCGGCCGCCGAGAGCTTGCGCGCGTATGTCGGCGCACAGCGACCATCGAAAAAGCCGACGGCAGACGCCGCATCGCAGGTTGATGGCGTTGAGAAGGCTGTCGAGACTGCCGCCATCGCTGTGAGTCCTGTGGGCGACAATGGCGCGAGTCTCCTCGAGGCTCAGGTCGCTGCCCTGCAAGAAATCATCGCAGTGCAGGAAGAGCAGATGGCGCGGGCAGCAAGCCGTGGGGCGCCTGAGACTTCGGCCGCGGCAGCGGCTGGGCTGCTCACTCGCTGGCGGCAGGAGGTGTTTGACGGGATTCTGGCCCGCAAGGCGGCGGAGCTTCGCGCACGTGAGGCCGAGAGTGACATGGCGCGGCAGCTCAGCAGCATGCAGGAGCGTGTGACGCAAGCGGAATATGCGGCCAAGGTCCCGCCAGCTCCGTGGTGGTCGCGCCTAGCTGCGCACACCCGCTTTTGCCTGCGTGATTTTGGCACTATGCCATCAAATGGAAGCACGCCTCACAGTGCTGGGCTTTTTGTCGCAGGTCGCGCAGCAGAAAACAGTCGCCAGCGACATGGAGCTGCGGAGAGCCAACGCAGCGCTGGCTGCGGCACAGGAGCAGGCGGGTGCTGCCGGGCGAAGCGCCTCGAACTGGGAGCGCCAGGCAATGGAGTCGCAGCGCGACGTGCGCGAGATGGCGGCAGCGGCGAGGGCCACTGATGCCGCGGCGCGCGCGCTGGAGGGCAAGCTAGAGGGCGCTGGCCGGCGGCTGGCGGCCTTCTCGCGCCGTGTGGCCTTCGCAGAGGAGCGGCTGCAGGTGAGGACCGTACTTGCATTGTAGTCCAGTCAACATCTTACACGGATCGCCTCTATAAAAGGCACCAATGGGAGAGTCGCCTGGTTTCTCTTGGATTTCATATCAAGTTGTTTCTTATGGCGCAGCATTCGAGGCGTGGTTGTTCGAGACCGGGCCGCAACGAGTGGGCGCTGATAACGCCAATTGCTCAGACGTTCAGTTGGCAAGCATGTAAATGTTGACGTTTTTCTTGTGTGTGAGGGCATGTGACTCAATGAGGAATCGCCACGTCAGCAGTACCCTTATCCCCGTAACTGCTGCAGCTAGATGTGCCCCGCCCTGCCGCCCTGCTGAACGTTCACACTGCAGGGTGGGAATGCCGTATGCCCTCTGCCACTCCTCCTCCCTCTTCCTCCCTTTTCCTTTGGGAGGCGCGTGCTGATGGATGTCACTCGCAGGTGCTTCAAGCCCTTGCGGTCAGGCGCCCAGCGCCCAGCGCGCCTCAGCCCGCATCAGCTCCTGCTCCTCCTGCGTTGCCGCTGCCGCTGCCGCTGGCGGCAGACAACTGCGCGGAGGGCGAGCTGCGGCGCGAGCTGGACAGCCTTCGTGCGGAGCGCAAGCTGCTGCTCGCCCGGGTGGAGGGCCACGCAGCCGAGGTCGCGGCCGCCGTGCGAGGAGCGGAGGCGCGCGCCAAGGCAGCCGCCGCGGTGGACACTGGGGCGGCGGTGGCAGGCGCGGTGGAGGGCGCCAAGCAGCGGGCGGTGCAGCGCGAGGCGGAAGTGCGGCAGGAGCTGGCGGCCGCGCTTGAGGCGAAGGGCGCGGAGGTGAGGCGGGCGGAACGGGAGCGGGAGGAAGCGGAGGAGCAGCTGCAGGCCTGGAAGATCGAGAGCCGGGCGCTGCAGGTGCGGCCTGCTGGGCGTGCACTCTCGCCCCGGCTCCACGTGCCTGGGAAACTGGCTGCCCAAGTGGCCATGGCCATCATTATCTTGTCTAAACATGAAATATTGCAGCGGTGCCGGCGCGATGTTGAGGGCGTTTTCTATGAGGACACGCCCTGCCCTGCATACCTCAAATGGAGGGACGGCGGATTCATCATGGAGCTGAGAAGAGTTTGATGGCGCCCCGCTTCTGGAAAGCAATAGCAGGTGTTGTTGAGGTCGTGTCGGCAACCGTGTATGCGAGAGTGTGATTAGTACACGTTATCTGTGTGTATGGGCGTGAGCCAATTGTTGCATCGCGTCTGTTGTACTGTATATATGCATGTACGAAGCCCATATGTAAGTGGGGCATATCTCAGTATTGTGAGGGGTCTTAGATATTTGAATACATCTTGGGGGGGGGGGGGGGGGGGGGGGGGGGCTGTTCACTGAGACGTGAATGCCGCCAGGCCGAGCTGACGAGCGCTGCGTCCAAGCTCGCGAGCTGTGAGCGGGCACTCGCCAAGGCCAGTGAAGACCTGGAGGCCGCGGACGCCGCGCGCGCCGAAGCGGAGGCCGAATTTGCGCGGCAGCTGGAGGATCTGAAGCTGCGGCACCGGCGGGAGGCGGCCGCAGTGCAGTCGCGCCACGAGGAGGACCACCGACAGGGCGCCAAGGTGGGCGGCGCCGTGCGCAGTCTGCTGGCTGTTGGCCTGTAGGACACACCCATGCAGGGGCGCCTATGTCATTGCCTGCATGTTCCACCAGCCTTAGGATGGTATCGTTCGTGGATGCACAAGTACGAGTATAAGCCTTAATAATGTCAGTCATCAAAGGAGAATGCTGCCTCTAATGCTGCCTCGGCTGCTCAGACGTTGCCGGTGCACGACTTATCCACGCCTTGTTTGTTTCCGACTTGCGAGGCCTGGTTGGTGGCATAGTTGCTTTATGGATATCGTATGGGTTGTGCGTTGAGCCAATGGCCAAGAGGAGGAGGAATTTATCCTCTAATCTTACTAATGAAACAACAGTTCATTTCAAAATACATGTGGATCCAGCACTGGCGACCTGACGGTCTCGCCGAACGACCGCCACAGCTGTGCGACGGTGCTAGCGCATGTATTTTCCGATCATACGCGGTGCGAAAGCATGACGGCTTGATGCATGGGCTTGTTCGCAGGCCATCGTGACGGTGCGTCAACTCGAGCGCCAGTTGGCCCGCCTGCACGAGAAGCAGGCATACTCCGCGACCGCAGAGATCGATGCGCTGGAGCAAAAGTTGCAGGAGAAGGACGCCGCGCTGCGGGCCGCCCGGCGAGAGCGCAACTCATTGCTGGCTGAGAAACGTGGGGCGGAGGCCCAGAGGGCACGGCAAGAGGGCGCCAGCGAGCGCGCGCCCCCTGCCCCTTCTCACGCTTTTTGCCCAAGTGGGAGCACAGGGCTGAGCAGCCCGCAGAGCACCTCTGCCGCTCGCTCCGAAGGCAGTCTTGCCCTGTCGGCAGGGCCAACTGAGCCGCCAGCCGCCAAGCTGGAGCCTATACAGTTGGATGGAGCCTTCACAGCCGTGCAGCAAACCAACGGAAGTCGAGCCGGCGCCGACATCGGAAGCGGCGGTCCTGGCAGTGGCGGAGTAGAGGGCAGCGGCTTTCTCGAAAAATTGGACGACCTAGAGAGGCTGACTGAGTCGCTGCTAAAAGATGACGATCTGTTGTTTTAGCCGGTGGGGACGTTGTGGCAGACGTACAATGCGGGCAGCATTGACGAGCTCTCCGGCTGCTCTGTGGTTGCAATGATTGTCCTTGCATCCATCAATTCGCAATTATTCTCGAAACTGAGTCCAATCACGCCCCACACGTGTCGGCGGCACATGGCCTTTCCGACGATTGCCACAAGGTTAAGTCCGCCCTAGGCGTAGCGGGTGTCCAAATCCTCACGGACCCGCCACTGCTTGTTTCTCTTCCGAAGGGCAGCGACGGCCGACCGGCCGATGTTGGGCTTTTTGGGAATGGTGGTTTCCGCGGGAACACGTTTAGTTGCTGTCGATACCACCATTGCCCCTATCCTCGGTGTGTCAAGCTCGGATCCAACGACTGCATTGCGGGCCGCAGAGCGCCACAAAATCCAAAAGTATGACGAGGGTGTCCAAAACGCCGCTGGCATGCTTCGCTTTGTTTCTTTCGCCGTCTCCGTTTTTGGCTCCCTGGCCCCGCACACTGAGGCTTTCTTGGTGGAGCTCGCGAAAGCTATCCACACGCACACTGGCCAGAACATCGGCCAGCTCTTGTCTATGTAGTGGCGCCGCCGTTTCTCCTTGCTCATCAACATGGCGCATGCAGACAACGTTCTTGGCGTGGTCGCGGCGGCGCCCGTGGCACGTGATGTGGCGATGGTGCTCATGCGCCTGCGTCACGTCGCTCGTTAGCATGTGTTGCTATGAGCTGGGTCATCGGCTACAAGCGCACTCGCCGCTGGTCCACCTCTGGGCAGTAGTCCCCATTGGTTTCATGTTTCCCTTTTGGTCTTTCTGGCCGTTCCTTGGCTTCAATGCTTCCCTTGACCCTTAAATTCCTTGGCAACTTGGTGCCATCTTGGTTTTCTTGGCTCTTCCTTGGTTCCCTGGCCTCCTATTTGACCCTTGGTTTTAGGCTTATATCTCAATTTTCCCGGAAACCTTTCACAACTGCTTTTAGTTATGCTTTTAGTGCGCAGATGTTACAACGCTGATGTTAGAAAAAGATCCCACCTTCGACCGGCTGCTAACAAACCGTCCGAGGTCCAAATCAGGTCGTGCAAATA
>VCJN01003421.1:0-137477 GCA_006384855.1 Tetraselmis striata | reverse complement strand
TATAAGGAAATATAAATACATACACATATGATATATGTTTTATATACCTCTATGCAGATTGGTGTAGGGATAAATAGATAGATGGATACATATATGGATAGATTCATACATAGAGAAAGAGATTTTACACAAGTGTATAAATAAGTGTACATGTTAAGACCCATGTACGAAAATGCCCTGTGTACACACAGGTCGCCGCCCTGTGTACACACAGGTCATCAATTTGACCTGTGTGTACACAGGTCATATTTTTAATTGACCTGTGTACACACAGGTCATTATTTTGCCTGTGTATACACAGTCGATACCGTAATGACCTGTGTGTACACGGGTCATGTTTACTTTGACCCGTGTACACACAGGTCACTTTTTATGACCCGTGTACAAACAGGTCAAAGTGTCACATGTACTTGAGTCTTATGTCACATGACCTGTGTACAAACAAGGCAGCGACGCTCGCACTTGTGTCATTCTTGACCTTTGTGTACACGGGGCGATTTCAAATGCCCTGTGTATACACAGGTCATTTTGACCATGACCTGTGTATACACAGGGCATTTTCGTACATGGGTCTTAACATATATACATATATCCACACACGGACACCTCGCGCCTGCGCAATGGTGCGTGGTTGTGCCTCGCAGTATAGCATAGGCGGCCATGGCGTGTTGGCATGGGGGCCCCGGTGCGGGGGGGGGGGGGGGGGGGGGGCACCTGGTTCTCCAGGGCTATTTCGCGCACGCTGTCGTAGCCCGCGACCTGGACAGTCGCAATGCACAGGCGCCATGTCACCGTAACAGGTGGGGTGGGGGGGGGGGGGGGGGGGGGTAGAGAGGGGGTAAGTGGGGCAAGAAGGGGCTGCGGGGACGCACCACGATGGCCAGCAGGAAGTTGAGCAGCGCGAGCGTGCAGACAAACACGTAGATGACCACGTAGATGAAGAGGGTACTGTTGCTTGCGTAGTCGGGCGCATTGTCGCCGATGAGGATGGAGAACTGCGTGATCATCGACTGCCCCAACGTGGCGAACTGCGCGGCCAGCACACGGGGGAAGGCGGGTGAGGAATCTGCGCAACCCTGTGCCTAGATAGAGGCGCTGCCGACATGGTTGGGGGACGTGCGCGCACCTCGTCATACATGAAGCCAAACTTCATGTGCGCGATGAAGGCGAGGAAGAGGTAGATGACGCCAAAGGAGAAGAAAAAGTTGAGCAGCTCCCAGAAGCAGACCTCAAAGGTCTGCGTGACGGCGGCGATGCGGGGGTGCAGCTTGAGGTAGAGGATGACGCGGATGCAGCAGCCGATGAGCACCCAGAACGCCACCTCGCGCAGGTTGTTGGCAGCCTGCCGGGGCGGGGGGTCATGGTTCAGTTGCAGACCGCCCTTGGCCACCGGCAAATGGCGTCGTCGCGCATGTTGGGATACTTAGGCACAATTGGGGGGGGGGGGGGGGGGGGGTCCTCTAGGGATGCATACATAGGTGAGCGCAATGGCATGAGACATTGCGTCCAGGAAGGTAGATGTCTGCGTACGCGCACGGCACATGGCTCGGTCAGGACACCGACCGCAGTCAAGGAGCGGACGGCATGGGCGTTGTTGCGAGTCTTGCCTTGGTGGCAAATGAGTCGGAGGAGGCCCAGTCAATGATGGCTATGTCCGCAAAGAGCTGCGGGCCATCCTGGAAGACGCGCACCGACACGAACCAGATCATGTAGATACAGTACACGAAGAGGCCCTGCCCGGCGGGGAGGGGGAAGCGGGGAAAGGGGGGGGGGGGGGGGGGGGGGGCAGAGCACACTCAGCACGCGGCAGTGGGTACATAATGGGAAGCCCGCAGGCGCGGAGGCAAGGGGCGAGCAGGGGCAGGGTGTAGCACATGCGTGGTGCATAGCAGAGAAACCCCTCTGCCGTATCCCGTATGAAATTGCGATGCACCTTGCGGGATTGCCAACTGGACCGGGGATTGCTACACTATCAAAGACAGCGCAGCGCGCATGCAGAAGAAAGACGCATCCTCAACGCATGCCGGCAGCGGTGCATCGATGCACATTGTGTGTGTGTGTGTGTGTGTGTGTGTGTGTGTGTGTGTGTGTGTGTGTGTGTATCGCTTGGTGGCGGGGGGGGGGGGGGGGGGGGGGGGGGGGGCTCCTTGGTCTAAGGGGCAGATCTGCGGCCTGCACAGGTACGCCCATGACCATGGACAAGAGGACGGGCAGTAGGCTCATTTGACGCAGGCACGCACTGCAGAGAAAATGACGTCCAGAAGATCCGGCTGGGAGGTGTCTTGCGTGTACCTGCATGCCAGGGAGGGGGGTCGGGCATGTCATCACCAGCCCGGGAATGCGCAGCCAGTGGATGGACCATGCGGTGCTGCCTGGGGCGTGGTGGGGCAGGGGCGGGGAGGCAGACGCGCCTGTCCTTTTGGCGCTGGTGCTGGGGGCTGAGGAGCAAGTCGTGGGCGGCCACCTGCCGGAGCTTGCGGCGGGTCGCGCTGAAGAGGTTCTTTGCTTCCTGCAGGCACAGGCACAGGCACAGGCGGGTGTGTGTGTGGTGATTGGGGAAGGGGGGGGGGGGGGGGGGGGGGGGATAATCAGCTGCTGGGCGCCACTCATTCTCCGGGCAGGGCAAGCGGCGAGAGGCTCAAACTGCGAGGCGGAATCCTGCGCCCTGGGTGCACACTACCTGGATTGACACTTCATTCACATCTCTCATTGAGGTTGATGCTGTTTTATTCACGAGTTTCAACCATACGCGGGATGCGGCTTCTCCACGCTCCTCCAGCAATAATAGCAGTGTATATGGATGCTACGTACGAAATAATCATGGAACTGGTGCGCGGCTCCCGCAATGTTGCCCATACAGGCATGGTTTATGTCTGCGATCAGATGGGGGGGAGGGGCGGGGGGGCGGACCTGCAGGCCCGCCGGCACGGCGAGCAGCATGTGGATGAACACAAACACCGTGGCTGCGATGAGGTAGGCCAGCCACTCGTCCGCCTGCGCCTGCGTGAGGAACTTGATCTGCAGAAACTCGTAGCTGCCGTCGATGCGCGCGCTGGTGAAGTCGAAGTTGACGATGACCACGGTCGCGATCTGGCTGTCCGGAGCGTAGAACACAAAGTAGAAGACGGTGGAGACGGTCTCCAGATCGATGTAGCTGTCGGACGGCGAAAAGTCCTCGGAGCCGCGGACCAAGATGCTGTTCTCGAGAACCCACATAAACTCTGGAAAAAATTCCCTTGCCTGCGGACATTTGAGAGAGAGGGGGGGGGGGGGGGGGGGGGGGAGATGTTGTGACAATGTACTATATTGACACATCATACCAATGTGACAGGACACGCGCAAAACGCGCAAAGCCCTGGGGTTCAGCTATCCGTCACTTGGCTTCTAATGGGACCCCAAGAAACTGGTTGGCCATCCATTATAACGGCCATCAAGAATCCCGTGCAGCGGCATCGGGAGGCGCCACACGCGCATCCGCACCTTGTCAACGATGGGTGTGCGGCCCATGAAGGTGGCCGGGGCCGCAAGGTCGTCCGAGTAGCAGCTCATCGCCAGGTCGCCGCCGGTGTCCGCTTCGTCGCACTTGTAGGGCGACTCGCACTGCAGCTGCCGCGCTCTGTTCAGGGCCTCGTTGTACGCCTCGATGGTGGTGCCCTGCGGGGTAGCCATGGGCGTTATCATATGCCAGCAGCCCGGCTGCGTATGCAGAGGCAGGAGTGGGCAATCTCAAGAGTGAGTTCTCTCTTGATGGAGATTGGCGAAACACGTTGGATGTATAGTTTGAGGTCATCTGCGCGGGTTTCATGGACATTTCGGATGACAGGAAGCGGGACCACACGTGATCAACCTTGGGATACAGCAACACGGGCTACACAGGTTGCTACATGGTGACATGGAGTGCAGCACCTGACATGCCGCGTTGGGGTCCGAGATGTTGACGCGCTGCTGCAGGGACAGCGGCGGCGAGAGCGCCACCACCCGCATCTTGAACTTGTCCCGCGGGCGGTCCACGCGCGACATCAGCTCCAGCACGTTGCTCTGCACGCCCGTCAGCACGGTGCGGTACGCGGGCAGCAGGTCGTGGAACAGCTTCTGCAGCGTGCCGGGCAGCATGGGGGAGCGCGCCACGCGGATGGGCGAGAGCTGCAGCTCTGTGCCCGCGTTGACGATGTCGGCTAGGCTGGTGCAGCCCCAGGCATCCGCGCCGCCCTGCCGGGTTTGAACACAGCAGAGCAAATTGCAGGCCATCAGCGCCGCGCCCATTGACCGTGTCTGTGAAGCATTCCGGGATGTAAAGCCACGCAACATCACAACTGCAAATCCCCCCATGTCTCGGGTCTCGGCTCCATGTTCCCACCCGCCTCGGACTGTTGCAGGGTGGCATCTCAACTGTGCGCAGTGCCCCCGGTAACGATATTCCCATGTTGTGCATCGATGACATTGGCCGCTTCTCTTGTTTTGATGTCTACATTACTCTGTTGAATGATGTTAACATTTCTCTGGTCCACTGCACTGCAATAGCGTGCATTGCAAGTGGCTTTGCTGCAAGAAGAGGTCATGGCCATGCATCTCATCGTGACGCCTGCCCACATCCGCGCATGACTAAAAGACAAGGCCATTGATCCAGAATCCCCCCCCCCCCCCCCCCCCCCCCCCCCGCCGCTGCCGCCCCGCATTTGCAGGCACTCCTCACTGACCTCCAGCTCCACCTCTTGCAGCTGGTCGTTCACAGCGAAGCTGAGCACGCCGCGCTGCTGGTTCATGACCAGAGCGTAGAAAATCCAGGTGTCGTCCCTGTCGCAGAAGGAGGCACCCCAAGCAATGCAAACACGTGTCAGACGCAGGGGCCATGGCGATCCATCGGCAGGCAGACGGGTGGGCGCGCGTGCGGGGCGCACTGGATGGCGTCGTGATTTGGGAGTCTGATGCTCAGCGGCTCAGCGTCCGAGCCCTGGGGAGAAAGGCGGCAGCGCGGCGGGTTATCGCGCAGGCAGGCCAATGCATCATAACATGGCCATCACGCAGGGATGCATCCGCGTGACTTCACAAGACACGCGTATCCGCCATGGGAGTACGTAGACCGCCCACTGGGAATACCCATACTCTTACTGGGGTGCCCGCCATCATGACATCAGTGTTGCATGCTATGCACAGGTACAAAAAATGCGCCTTACAACATGCAAATGCGAATGGATAACGTGCGAGGTCGTCACGACACAGGCGCGGCTCGCTTTTGGGGTTCGAGCGCACCCTGGCCGGCACGTAGAGCGAATCCCCCTCGATGAAGAAGCAGATGTCGTTGTCGGCGTCCGTGCCCGCGACGGCCGGGGAGGTGCGCTCCTCCACGCCGGTCGCCTTTGCCCAAAACCACAGCGAGAAGCTGCAGGACGGCACAACCGCCCTCTCAGCCACCCACATCTCGCGGCAGTTAAAAACGACCCCGGGCGGAGGGAGACAAACACGCCGCGGATACATGGGCGAGGCAGCTGGTCACTGTGGGCTCAGTGTCCGACAGATGGCAGGTTTGTGGTTCAAGGGCTGCAAGTGGCTTGAGTGTGGGGCGGCCGGGTGCTGTGTGAGACCAATTCAATGCCAAATGGTAACCGGATCGCCTGCAATATTTTGAACCCTTCCGACCGCGAGCGTTTCCCGAGCGTCCAGGTCTCTGGTCAGCGACAAGGTGGGGCGGCTATCTGCATGCAGCAGCAGTCAACCTGGAGCCGGAGGACAGGAGGCCCCCCGGGAAGGTGGTGACCGGGATGCCGTCCATGCTGCCCAGCTCCTCCACCAGCGACGCGAGCTGGTCGCGGTACGTGCGCTCCGCTCCGCACAGGCGGGCATGCAGCCGGCTGACCGTTCCCTGCGACTGCGCACCGGCAGAGCCTGCCCCGGCACAAGGCACACTGCAGTCAGGCGGGCTCGCAGCCGGGTCGTGAAGCAGCGGTGTCGGTGGCAAGCGGGTCTACCAGGGCAGGCGGCGGACCGCCACCAAAAGGTGTCATTCACGCTGGACTCATCGCGCAGCAGGTAGTGGCCGCTGTTGGCGGACAGCGCCGGCGCGTCCACAGCCGTGGCGATCTCATTGTAGCTCGACAGTGAAATGGAGTCCAGGATCCGGCTCCAGGTCTACCGGGAACGCCGAGGCGCGTCAAGCAGGTCAGGTAGAGGGCTTCGGGGCAGTGGGAATGCAGAAGGGGGGAGGGGGGAGTTGGCAGTTTCCGGAGCGATGGGCCACGCACCCCGTTGGACCCATCCGACCATGATTGAGCCGCCAGAAGCCTGGCCTGCAAATCTTCCGTGGGCGCAGGGTACAGCTCGACCAGGAAGCGCCTGCGCCGCAAATGCGCAGACAGTCAGGGGGGGGGACAAGGGGCGCGGATTCCCTACCCAGCCAAGCAATTCATCCAGGATGTGTAGCAACTGGCGGACCTTGGGCTGGTGTACTCGGCGGTCACAGGTTCCACCGGCTCTGGCGGCGCCCCGGCAATCATGGGCGGCATGCGGTCCCAGCAGATGGGGTTGCCGTCCTCGACGCACGAGATCGGACAGGCGGGCCGGATGTCGGGGCTGCTCTGGCATGCAGACGGCGCAAGCAGGTTGCCGCTGCTGTCCTCCTTCGTGCTCAGCAGTGAAAAGTCGCTGCAGCTCTACGTTGCCATGCACAGGACACAAAATCGGCGGTCAGGCAGTGATTGTCAGTGCACAGGTGCGTCTGGGTCCATGCGCCGTGTTAATAATCACTAGTTGCGGTGTGTTCTTGTCGTTGACGAACAAATGGAGATAGACGGCGGTTCATATTCCGACGCGTACGATTCGAAGCACAACATATGCTGACGACAATATGAGTAAATAGTATGTGACGCTGGTAGCGCAGAAACTACACTCCTCCACGGAAGTCTGGGCTTTGAGGATTCAAGCAACTTACACACATGTGGCTGAATATCGAGGCAGGAGGTGCATGCGTGCATGCATGTTGCTATATGGGTAGCACGACGTGGGAGAAGTGCTGCAATGGCGCGCTAGACCCAATGTTGCCACGTGCTAGCCGTTCCCATCGGCACTTTCACCTAGGAAAAAGCAGAGCGAGTGGTGCTAGCGCTTCGAAACACATACTGCGCGCCATCCATGTGCACATATAGCCTTGGGACAGAACTGCCCCAGGACTCACACCACATCACCCTCGGTATCTATTCACCATGTGTGTCAGGCATTGAAAATTGGTTATTCAGGGTATGGGACAAGCCCTATGTACGGATTCGCTAGCAGCATGCAAAATCGGATGAAAAACCGTTGCTGTGATTGTCGCACGGGCGCGCATGAGAAGGTTCTTGCGTCCCCCTTGCCGTACGGCAAGGGAGTCATCCCCCATAACGGGGGGGGGGGGGGGGGGGGGCGGGGGGCGCACCATCCCAAAGGAGGTTGTGAAGTTTGGGTTGTCGCGCGTGGTTTCCAGGTCGGTGCATTCGCGTACCTGCGCCCGTGTTGCAGCGCGGATGGTGAGCTCCAAGGATGGCGTTGGGGGGAGGGGGGGGGGGGGGGGTAGTGAGCAGCGGGCTGTCAGCCAGCGGGCACGTGCGGGCTCACGGCGGGGTCCAGCCCGAGCTCCTTGAGCTGCACGTTTGATAGGGCCGTGCTGTACAGGCGGACGTCCTTCAAGGCCAGGGCAGCATCGGCATCGACGGCGGCTATTGCAGTCGAGAGGGTGCCAAACTCGACGGCAGACGGGCTTTCAAGGCTGCGGCGGCGGCGGGGGGGGGGGGGGGGGGGGGGGGAAGGGGGCATTGCACTTCAGTTACGATGCACGGCACGCGCTGCTCGGCCTATAGAGGCAAGCCTTGAGGCGCAATTTCGACAGCAACAGTCGGCAAGCATCTGCCGAGGCACCACACCTGCCCTGGGGCACCAGCGCCGCGAGGGCCCGGAAATCGGCGCCGCATAGGAGCTGCCCGTCCTGGAAGAGCTCGAGGGAGCTGCCCGGCACACTGGCGCCCGGCCGCAGCGAGGAGGCGTACTCGAAGCGCACCGCAATGTGCCGCCATATGCCGTCATACGTCCCCGCATATTCAGACTCCATGGGCGCCTGATGGTGGGAAGACACACGCAGTGAGTGCTGCCGGCGCTGTTTGGCGGGTACTTCACAGGGCAGGCAGGGGGTTCTGGGGGGGGGGGGGGGGGGGGGGGTTCACCTGGCACCACCAAGAGGGCGCGCCTGCGCACTGCGCCAACGTGTCCGCCGACAGCCCTGCTGTGTCCTCTGGCGCAAAGCAGCGCGGCGAGTTGTAGAAAGAGGTCTCCCAGCCATCAATGCCATCATACGCAGTGCCCACCCCAAAGTCCATCTGCGCCAAAGGGTGGAACGTAAGAGTCGCGCCATATTTGCACTAAGGGGCCCTGAGCGGTGCCAACGGCTATTGCCGCCAGGCAGAGGGCTTCACCCTGAGGCGCGGCATGCCATCCGGGGCATTGAACAGGAGCTCGGTCAGGCCCTGGACCGGGCGCGCTGCTTTGGCCCACCAGGTGAGCGTGAAGCTGCCGGGCCCCCCCTGCTGCTGGAGCAGCGCCTCGAAGGCAGGGCTCAGGTCCAGAG
This sequence comes from Tetraselmis striata, assembly GCA_006384855.1. Taxonomy (NCBI): domain Eukaryota; kingdom Viridiplantae; phylum Chlorophyta; class Chlorodendrophyceae; order Chlorodendrales; family Chlorodendraceae; genus Tetraselmis; species Tetraselmis striata. Next base: position 128,890 of record VCJN01003421.1, on the reverse strand, counting down.
GGGCCACGCTCCCGTCCGACGTCACCACGTCCCAGGTGTCTGCCACCAAGTCAAAGCTGCTGCCCCCTGAGACAGGCGTGCCGCCGCTGCCATCGGGGCTAGGCAGGAGGTCTGCGAGGCTGTCGGTGACGGTTTTGCCGCCGCTGAGGAGGAAGATGCCGCTGTCCACCAGGTTGCCGACAACCTTGGTGAGCGTGACTTGCGCCGCACTTGCGTCTGCCACCATCTCCTGCGTCAGCGTAGTCGCCTCGCTCACGGCCTCGCCGCTGAGGTCTGGCGCAGGGTTGGGTGCGGTGCCAGAGGCTACGGGAAGCAGCAACATGCTGTGTGAGTCACTCCCAGAGATGTTGAGTACTCCCGGTCAGAATTGAGCACTCGGTTTATGACTTAGTTGAAGTGAGCACTAGGGGCAAGCCTCGGGTACAGTTTGGTAAAGTATACGAGGCCTGGAATGCGCATGTGTTTAATGTAATACCTCGCCTGTAAACAAGCGGAACTTGCTGTAATCAAATCAAACCTGCAGAAGATGCCTATTAAAAAACAATCAACAGTGCAACGTACCTACATGGTTTTAGGGCTTTATGTACATGCCGAGGAAACCGGGGGGTGCAGCATCTTTCGTACAGAGATACGGCATCACTACTGAGGAATGCACTGTGCCATCACGTACAATGGCGCATTGTGCCGCCCATCCATCCATGGGCGCGGACATAGTACTCCCACTGCTCCCCCCCCCGCCCCCATCCGGGACCCCTTCCGCAGCACAAGTATATTGTATTTGCCTCCCCAGCGCTATGCAAAGGCAAGTGCTCAGGCTGTCAAGCCGTAGCCATACCATCACATGTATAGACATGCATTTATAGTTGGGTGCATGCTGCTGCTTTTGGATGTCCTGGAATGGGTCTGCGCCGGGAAGGCTGCAGCCATACTTAGACCCCGAACCCATGAGACAGCCCTGTGAAAGCAAGGGATAGATAGGGAAAACTGGCGCTGTATGAGAGAGGACGGGGACAAGGGGGGTACTTGGGTGTGGGCCCCGCTTACCGATGTTGAACAGCGTCTGGCCCCCCTCCATGATCTCCACAAACTGCAGCGCGCCAAACGCCAGATAAGACACTGTCGCCAGGTACAAACGAGGCAGAACAAGCACAAGGGGAAGATGCATATTTGGAGATAGGAGGATGGAGGAGGGGGGGGGGGGGGGGGAGGGGATGACGCAATGCCTGCTCTGGCCCTAGCTCGCGCGGGTGAAACTTGAGGTCTGCCAGCTGGATGTCGCTGCCGCCGACCTGCATGTGCCCATTCTCGCAATCTGTGGGGAAGCCGTCGCTGAGCGGCGTCACCACTGCGACCTGCTCGCTCTCGGACTGCCCGCCACCAGCCAGGGCGCAGCGTCAGTGGGGATGCGGGAATTGCCGGAAAGCGGCGGCAGCGATTGCCGAGCAACGGGGTGGCCGCTGACCTCTTTGTACGCGGTGAGGTGTGTGGCATTGAGGACGATCCCCGACAGGCGCATCTCGCCCTTTTCCGGCGTGCTCATGTTATAGGGGGCAACAAAGTTGATCTCCATCTGGACGTAGCCTTCGTCCATGTTGTGACGCCCGTACTCAAACACAAACGCATTTGGACCCTGGTATGTATGCCGATCAAGGAGGGGCAATGAGAATGCGAGCGGTTTCCAGGCACCGGGCAGTGCCTGTGCCTTTGCTGACTACACCGTGGCCAGCAAAGACAACGGCGCCCGCCTTGGTACGCGCACGCCTGGACTCACCTTGGCATACCACGCCCAGCAGGACAGCGACGAGCTGTCGTCCGGCAGGTACTTGCGAACAATGAGGGACTTCTCAGGGCGCGGGTACATTGGGTTGTCAAAGCTGATCCAGGTGGTCATCGACCACTGCATCCGCAGCGATGGCTGTGCGTCGCCAGGCACCTGCAGCGGCCCACCAGGAAAATCCTGCCGCTCCTGGATAAGCACCTGCACCCCCAGAGCCAGGCACCCGGTCAGCTTCAGCAGGCAGGCGCGCCTTCATGAACAGGTTGGGTAGTGACTCTGCAGATGCGGCTGGGCCTCCACCGCCGCGAGCTCGTCCTCCACGTAGGTGCTGGAGAGGGGGAAGAATTGCCGCGAGTTGGCTGAGAGGGTGGTCATGTAATCGTACACGTCGCCCGGCATGTTGACGTCCTCAATATCATCCAGGCTCAGACCCTGCTGGATCAGCCAGCGCGCCGCTGTTGCACGCCAGGGTTTGGAAGAACCGAGGGTTAGGAGGGAGGGGAGGGGTAAAGTGTAGTGTCAGCCGGCGACCACTTTCAGTATCAGTTTTGGAGCGAACACTTATCTACTGCGATCGTTCCCTAGCGACTCTTGTGTGCTGACAAATGGCGAGAATCATTCGCCCAAGATGAGGAGTGGGCTTGATTGAAGGGAAGGGTTGGGGTTGGGGAGGGGGGGGGGGGGGACCGTTGCGGCCTGGGGTGTCGGACTGAATCGACAGCGCCACGCAGAGGCAGATGCTGAAGAGAGCGAAGACAAAGCAGCGTGTGCCCTCCCGTCGCATCGCCACTTCCAGCTCGATGCGCTCCTGTGTAGATGTCCAGCCCGGGTGTAAGTGCAGCATAGAGAAACGTCCCCAGGGGGGTCGGAGGGCGGTTCTGCACATGTGGCGGCTCACCTTAAGGAGGCGCACGTGAAGAGGGCGCTCGTCGTCGCTCTCACCCCGCAGACCGTCCGGGCTGGTATCCACCATCAGAGGAGTGGCTGACACCGGTGTCGAGGCGTCCTTACCGTTGGACTCGCCCTTCGACACATGGCGCTGCAGCTCGATGCCCAGCGCCGGCGGCTGCCGGCTGCTGTAGTTATGGTGCTCCAGGTGTATCGGCGAGCGGGGCGGCGAGGCCAGCGGGTTGAGGTGGGGCGAGAAGCCGGCATGCGACGCCCTGGGCGGCGAGTTGATGGGCGTGCCTCTGGCGCCTGGCAAGGGAGGCAGGCGCTTGGGAGAGGCGACCTGGTAGCCGCTGTGGAAGGGATGCGTTCCCGGCGAGTCCAGCGGCACCGTACCGCCGTCGCCCGCCGACAGCCGCAGCATGGACGGGCGGTACCCGCCCTCCCCGCTGCGCTGCGTCGGCTGCATGCTTACTCAGTGCCGATAGCGACTACACCTGCGACCACGGCACCGCGCCAGGTCAGTCGCTGACGCCATCCGCTTGGGAGTTTAAGCCCAAATAAACGACACACAAGTGCACTCCGCCGCGACAGCGCACGCGCCCCCGCTGGAACCCACCCGACACCTCGCCCAGCGGCTTCTCCCGGGTAATCATGCCAGCCATGTTCTGGCAATAAATGGCCCGCGCGGTATCAGCTCCACGCTGCCCCGCGACAAGGCCTACCTGTACTTCCGGGCGTCCAGAGCCCCCCCCCCCCCCCCCCCTCGCCCCGATGCTGGTCGGGATATTGATCGATTATCGTGTTTGACACTACTTTGACCGCACAGTCACGACTGCCCGATAGCCGGCGAAGAAACTCGATTCCGGCTGCGACGAACTGCCACGCACGAAGCGGGCCAGGACACTATCTCCTCATCTCAGTCCCCCTTCACATGAGCGCACGTGCTGCAAATACCGTCAAGCGACGAGGTGAAGTGAGCGATGCCATGCTGAGGGCGGGGCGCGACCGTCGCCCACGCCGCGTGCCTCTACTCGTACCCGTTCCAAGCAGTGTCAAAAGCGGGCCGGGGCCGACGTCCGTGGACGCTGCTGCGAGCTATGCTGTTTCCCCCACCCCACTCTCCGGTCTCCGTAGCTGGAAAGTCACGAAGTGGAGGCTGACTGTCACATCGTCGGCGACACCGACGTCATCCAGCGGAAGGCGGCCTTTACCGGACTTGCCGGCGCGCCGGGATGGTTGAAAGTGCTGGGTTACAGGCGGGATGGTTCGTCGCCGCGTTGTCGCACGCTCACCGGCTGTCGTGATCGTCAAGTAAGGATTACATCAAGTATCAAGTATCCTTACTGGTGTCAGCTACAAGAAAGGGAGTAAATAATCCACCTACTACTATAAAAAAAAAAAAAAACTAAAAGTAAGGATTAGTACTAAAAAATCAACAGCACAGCAAGCCGCAATGCTTACCGGTACGAGTACGTGTACAATAGAAAGTCGTAATATAGTGTGCCGCGTCATCAATATATTCAATATATGGACAATAAGCGCGCGATATGACGGGTTGACGAGTACGGCGACGCCCATTGATGCAGTAATATGGTAAATAATTCGCAATGCAGCTATCTGGTACCAGTATATTCGAAAATGGACTTCTGGGCATGCTCGAAATAATCCAAGTTGGACAAATCACAATGGATGCATACCACCGCCAAATGAGGTGCGCAATTTGCCAATTTTCGAGTTTCCGTACTTTCAGGTTAGACTTTCTACTTTGATGTTGGCTTCACATGTCCAGAGAGGTACGTTTAGCATAGTGCGATGTCCAAAAACTCCTGTTGGACAGTCTTCGGTGTACTGCGCGCTTCGTACCGTCAAGGTACAGTAAAAGTACACCTAGGTCAATATCATCTGCCATGTTATTACAATGTTATATGTAGTGTATAGCATCGTTGTATCTAAAGCACCGATGTAAAATCCTTGAAGGATGAAAATAAAATACTGCATAGCAGACGGGATTCTTGCTGCTGTGTGTGACCGGGCAGGGGGCCGGCTCCGCCGGCCTCTTCGCGCCTGCGCGCAACTGTCACCCATCAGCGGCGGTTCCTGGACAGACAACCCAACCAAGAGCTGTTTGGCACATCGGTTGACAAGCCCTTGACACAACGGCGCATCAGGGTAGCAAACGCCCATCCACAGCATGTGCACGCACTCCTAGCATCCTGAGTTCTGCTGCCGGAAGGCCTCGATGACAGTCAGTGGGGCCTACTATCTATAGTCCTGTCTAGCCTAGCTTCAATCGTGGCGACCTGTTCATTCACCCAGCCAATTCAAGGTGAATGGCGCGCAGGAGGGTGTGCAGTGGCCAGACAAGCCACCCTTGAGAATCGACACACTGCCGACACACACGAAATCTTCAGCGCCGAAACGGCTGGCGATCAGCACGAACACGTGACCGCTGGTGGCGTCCCCACCCGGCAAGCCTGTCCAGCCTATTGTACAGCAAGTAGACCCACGCCCTCAAGTGCGCAGGCCCAGGCAGCCGCTCTAGCATGGCTGCTAGGCGGGAGTCTATCAAGGCAAGCCCCCTCCCGGACCCCCCCCACCCCCCCTCCCCCTCAAACCTTCTTACTGGATGTGTTGCGTCATGCAGCGCAGACTCGCGAGACACTTTGACATGCTCCTTCTGTCTCTGGTGTCGCGGGTGTAGGCTCTGGCTCGGGCAAAGGACCGGAAGCACCGTCTGCGGGAGGACTGCGTGCGGTGAGGGTCGCTAGGTGGCAGCTACCAGTGCCCGTGCGCCCGGCTTTCGCCCGCCGTGCGTCTCTTCCATAGACTGGCTAATAATAGTCCTTGCCCTGCAGGCGGGTGAAGGAGCAGCGGGAGGCCATCCTACAGCATCTGCGGCAGCAGCATGGCCAGGAGGTATGTGCGACTCTGCAGCTCCCAGCTTGGGCGGAGGTTCTGTCCCGCTTGCGTATGTGGGGGCAGAGGTAGCCTCGTGCATGTGCGGGCGTGGGGGAATGACGTGGGCAGTGGCGTGCCTGTGCAGGCAGGACGTGCTGAGGCGGTCAGAAGCGCCCTCAATGGGATAATCTCTTCTTCTGGCGGGGAGGCAGTCGGCAGCAGTCGCCTACACAGTAGCGGGGAACCACAGGCACTCCCCGAGGTGCGGGCTTGTGTCCCTTTCATGGGCAATGGTGTGGAGGAAAGCTCCGGGGCTCACTTTGCTTGCCGGCCGGACAGGAGCTGAGCCACGAGGAGTACGCCAACCTGATGTCTGTGTTGGAGGCTGAGCTACTGATGGAAGAAGACATGCTTGCACGAGAGCACCAGGCGGCCGCCATTGCAGCCTTCGAGGTGCTCACTGTACCCCACCCCGCCTCTGGAGTGCCTTGATCAACGCAGGCCCAGGCCCGGATAACTCGTGCTAAGGCTCTCCTGGCCTCGGGCGAGGACCTGCAGGAGGCATGTGGCATGGAGGCGTTTGCGGATGCAATGCAGGCGGGGCAGCACCTGCAGGAGCAGCAACTGATGGCCTCCAGCGGGACACGCCCTTTGCTGTGCCCGATCTGCGAAACGGCGCACCTGGTGCAGGTGAGCTGCCCCGCCCTTGAGACATAATACCAGCAGAGCGGCATGGGCAAGGGAGCTGCAGGATGGGCACCCCATTAGTCTGGTGGTATGCCACGGCTACGCGGGAGCACCAGCCGGCACCGGTATGTCTCTGCTATCAGATGCAGCTCCGTCTAGTTATACTGTGCCCCCCTTTCTGTTATGTAGACCGCTCATGGGCACGCGTGCGGCATCGTGGCCTGCCGCAACCACGAATGCGCGCTGAGGCTGGACTGTGCCGCTGAGGGACTTACACTGGAGCATGTACGGGCCAGCCTGGCGAACATCATGGCCGAGCACGCTGCGACTGGCTGCCCGGCCAAGCCAGTGTTTCAGGTGAGCCGCCCAGGCGGCTGCCACAGCGTCCGCCGCCGTGCCGCTGCGGATGGCATTGAGCGGAATGTGGTCTGAGCAGATGAAGGCCGACTTTGGGGCTGCTAGCCTGTGGATGGGCTGCCCGGGGTGTGGCAGGATGCAGGTGAGGGCGCACGTCTGCTACTGCCCCCTGCCTGTTCCCTGTGACTCCTTGCATTCCCTAACACACCCTCGTTACCGCCCCCTATCAGATGGTGATATGACTTTGCAGGGCCTGAAGTGCTGTAGGCCTAGTTTCTGTCATTGTGGCGCGGTTTTGGCGGAGGCAACCCCAGCTGGGAAGAGAACGGCCCCTGTACGCTGCATGCGAGACGGGGACTGTGCGCAATAAATCTCCACATGGGAGCACCCCCCCCCCCCCCCCACACACACACACAACACCCGCTCCCTGACAACAATTTCAAAGAGTGCGAAGACCTCGATGAAAGGCATCCACAGTTCAGATTGAAACAATTGCAGTGTTACAACAGCACTCTTACATTGCATGGCATGCAAGTGAAATGAATGTATATGTACACGGGTGCATGTATGTACAGATACAACGCCACAGTACTGGGAGCTGGATGGGGTCATCGTATGCAGTTGTTGTCAAGCCCTCCAGAATCTCTCGGAAAGCGTGTCACAGCGCCAGTAGCCCCATCAACACCAGCCACACACACATCGGCCAGAGAGGAGAGGCAACAGCAGCGGTAGATGCTGTGGCGACAAAGTCACGGTGCACACGGGTCGCCGCCTCCAAGGTTGTCCGCTGCTCAGTGTAAAAACTCTGTTCGGGAGGGATGATGTGATTTGGGAGGGAGGAGAAGGGGAATACTGTCACAACCAAGCATAGATATGCAGCGATGGGTGGCTGACCGCTGCCCTATTCCATTGGTGGAGGTCGTTGGGCGGCTTTGCCCACCTGGAGCGTCACGTTGGAGAGTGCCACCCCGGTGCCAGCGAACAGCAACGAAGGCTCGCGCATCGCCGTCTCCTGAAATTTGTAGCTGCTGACCCAGTCGTTGCTGGAAAAGGCGACCGTGACGCGGACGTTTTCCAACGCAGAGTCGGCATGCAGTGCGACGTAGCGAGTCAGCACGCCTGCCTGATGGGCCACGGCGTGCCTGAGACGGAGGACAAGCTGGGCCGCGCGTGCATCCTCCAGCAACCTCATCTCAAGTCCCGAAAAATGCAGCGACATCAAGTTGACCTGCAAAGGGGGCAGGCAAACATGGCCAGTATTTGTGTGGGTGGGGGGGGGGGGGGGGGGGAGGGGGTATCCTGTCAGTTATCCGAGTCCAACCCCAGTAGTGACCTTCGTGTTCTGACGTTCTGAGGCGTGTGTGTCGCACCTCAGCATCGACAGGCAGCTGTCCTTTGCACACGTCCTGCATTCCATCGTGACCCAGAAGCAACAGCTCGAGCGCCGCGGGGTCATTGGGGCCGCCGGCGCGAGCAGCGGCGCGCTCGAGCAAAGAGTCTTTGCACATGCCGCCGGAAAGCAGCGCTACAGGTGCGCCGTCGCAGCCGGCTGGACAGCGCCACTGTTCAGCAAGGAAGCGTGGCTGCCGCATCGTGTTATCGGCGATAACGTCGACATCACACTGGCGATACAAGTCGGCGCACATGACGCTTCCTCGTGTCACCTGACCGTCACGCTGCTCAGAGTCTGTGGCAAGACGCGCCGGTTCCTGCTGCGTCTTAGGACCGCTGCTGACAGGATCCTTTACTACTGACTCGACAGTGGTGCCCGATGAAAATGGCAAAAATTGATCCTGAGGCGCAAACCCTCCGCTGGCTTCGTCGTGTGCTGCTTCAGCAGCCTGCTGCTGGCAGAGGTCGTCGTATTGGTCTCCCAGCACCGCTTGAACAACGTCGTTGGGGCTGACCTCGGCTGCGGCCAGCCAGGCTGCCACATCAGCGCAGGCATCCATCTCCCAGAGTGTGAGGTAGACGGCGATCGCACAACCACGAGTGCACAACCCCGCCGGGAGCTCGCCCGCCTCTGCTTGCCGTGTGCTCAAAATCCGCAGTAACTGGTCCATCGAGAAGCCGCACTGCTCGCGCAGTGGTAAAAGCAGGGCAGCGGTGCACGCATTACTGACCGCTGGTGCTGGACTCTGAGCCAAAAGGCCACCGGCCATGCCAGAGCTACGCGTGTCAGTGGCGTCGTCGCCGATCTTGGCGGAGATGGAAGTGGCAGCGCCCGGAGTTGTGGACGCCGCGACGGGCACTGCTGCGAACATTGAAAGTGCTGCGAACACGGCCGCGCATACGAGCAGCTGCTGGCGGAGTGGTGACAGGTGTCGCCGCGAAGGGCGCGCTACCCGTAACGCCACCGTCGACATCACCGCGGGGATCCCAAGGCAGAGCAGTTGTAGATTCTGACTGGCGGCAGGGCCAACAGTTCTCGGATCAGTAGCACCGCCTGCGAGCAGCGGTTATTTGTCGTACCTACTGTATTTATTTATCTTTGACGGCTGTAGCTACCCGTAGGGTCTGTGGGTGCTCTGCTGCCGAAGAGCTCTACCGCAGGGTGTACCCAGCGAGGTGCTATGCAATGAGCACTGCAAGGTTGGAACGCACGAAGGATTGGTCGCTGGATACCGCCTGCACGTCCGCCAGTGGTGTCAAGGCGGTCCCAAGTGGGTGCAAGTCGCTCACGTCGCTAGCATCGACCACTCGACCAGTCATCGCGGCGCTTTCATATCCTGGCGGATGAATGTGCTGCTGACCGACGCCGCGACGCCGCGGCTAGGAAGGCGAACGGCATTATTTATGACTCGTTCTGCTGCTCGCATACATTTGAGCAATACGGGTTTTCAGGGTTCCAAGCCCTAAAATACCCTCCAGCCCTAGCATTATATTCGTAAGCCCTGGACCCCAAGACCTAGGACACAGCACCGTCGGGTTATGATCTAAACTAGTAGTTTATGGGGTTTCCTCCCTTGCTTGACCTAACCGCTTTTACTACAAGTGCTGCTAAGTGGTACGGGAACTTGGCACCTGTCGTTGCATGCGCCCTTTTTTGGTGAAGCACGAGTAGACATAAAAGCAGCCATAACAGTTGAGCATGACATCTTCCAGTTTTCATGTTCAGTTCCACGCAACGATGTTAAAACTATCTCGTAACCTGTTGCGAGCAAAGTCACCCCAGGTTGTTCAAGACCACACCCGGCTCACCACCCGTGTGTGATATTATCATCATCCGTACGTCCGTGCGTTACCATGCCAGATGGAGAAGAACCCGTCGTTGAGCCGACGCTCGAGTCGCTGCACGCAAACGTGAAGGCCCAGTCTACATTGTTACGCGAGCTTGCAACAGCGTTAGGTTGGCCCAAATGACGGCTCGTGAGCGCGTTATTGTTGATGGAGAAGGGGCACATGGCTCCGGTTCCGGGCAGCAGGGCATCGTGGGACAGCCGGCAGGCAGCGGGGGAGCCGCAGAGCGCCCCGACTTGCTATAGCTAGCCCAGAGCGGCCGTGTCGGAGCAAAATCCGTGAGTGACGAGGATGACTACCTCGCGGTGCCGGAGCTACTGCAGCGAGCAGAGTCTGGTTACGAGGCCATTCGACCGGTCAGCCGAGTGCCTGGACTCTTCCCCCTAAGCACCGACCTAACGAACGAGTTCCTCAAGCAGGATGACCGGCGTCTGCCGGCGGCCCACGAGTATCTATGGATGTCGTGTTTCAGCGCCCACATGGCCGCACTTTTCGTGGCTGTCGACGAGATGTTGCCCTACGTCCCTGCTGCCAGTCGGGACTTCACCCACTACCTCGCGAGAGCTCGGAACCACGCCGAAGCCATCGACAAGGCGTTCCGCTTTCGTTTGGCCTTCGTTTCCTACGGAGGCTAAATGAGGTCAAGCGTGTGCACGGTGACCAAGGTGTTGTGGACGTGCTGCGAGCCTAGCACTTTCAGCATGCTTCTGAGCATCTGGGTTCCGCGATTTTTGGGGACGTCATGAGGGACTACGAGCGTCGCGTCTTCGAGGCGACCGTGGGGAGCAGCGCAAAAGCAACCGCTACTTCTCGGGTAGCGGCAGCAGCTGCAGGACGCGGGCGTGGACGAGGGCGTGGCGGTGGACGTGGGCGTGGCCGCGAAGGTGAGCACGAGTGATGACGGTGTGTGGCGCCTTTCGTCGGAGCTGCTTGAGCTTTGCGAGGCCACCTTTCAGTGACCGCCGCAAAGCGCGCCCTTGCAGCTCAACGGTGGGATGAGCGCCATGTGTCAGGACCTGACCCCCCCCCCCCCCCCCTCCCCCCCACCTTACAGACTTCATTTACACCTTCCTCGGTGCGGTGCTTCTTACAGCTACATCCAAGTGCGGCTCAACCATCCGCACACATGCACATGGCGGCTCAACCCACCGCCTACCGTACCATTTCGTCACTGCGTCCGTCGGTTGTCACACTGCGTGTTACAACCGGTTCGCAACGAGGTTCACAAGCTTGGCGCGTGTACGTTACGCGCGTGACATGCGCTACGATGAGCGCGAACGGCGCGCGGGGCGGCCCTCTTACCTTAACCTAGCCCCGCAAACCCGGATTACTGGTGCTACTGCAAACCCGTCCAGCAACTACCGGCCAACCGCCGGGAACCTAACCGCTGATGCCGAGTACTTTGCACACAGTAGTCGCCCCCCTGGTACTCTATCGGTAAAAAGACGCACTTACGTAATTGACGAGCCTGAGGCTGTCGCTCCTTGGGCTTCACTGCGATCTCGACTACAGGATGCTTTCGGTTCCGACGAGTTAGGACAGCGGACGCTCGACATGCTCTCCAGCTCCCTTACGGCTCAGACACTCAAGAGCTACGCCAACAGACTGTCTCAGTTCGCGGATCGGAGTTCTGCCACAACTCCGAGAATATCAGCCCGCTCGAGGCGCCTACTGCTACTGTCGCCCAATACGTTGCATGGATTGGTGAGCGAGGACACATTGGAGCTAAGTCACTGCAAGCCTACATGTATGCAATCAACACGTTCTTCGAGCTGCACAACCTCGACCCAATCGCCAAGGACAGCCTACACCAAACTGCAGCTAGACGTGGGCTGATGTTGCGGCAGCGCCGTCTGGAGGCCGCCCCTTTGCGAGTTCCTCTACCTGCTGATGTAGCTTACAGATTCATCGCGAAGGTCGAGTTAATTATGTCAGCTCTCACCACAGAGTACCAGCACGACTTCCGAGCCCTCATGGCCTCGGTTGTCAATTTCATGTTCTTTGCCAGGGGAATTACTGGCGTGTCCTGCCGAGAGCGGGATGTGCATGTCGACGATTATAACATTACCCTGCAGGTGTACCGTGAGAAAGGTCGCGCGCTGGTCCCGAGGACGCTGGTCACGGGGACCCGACGACCTGCGCGTGCTTCTCCTTCGTTTCCGGTGTCAGAACACCCCCGAGTTGCACGCCTCATGCACCACTTCATCGACAACGTACAGTCTGTTCCCCTGGTTACTGTTTCCTTGGCAGAAACAAACTTATGGGCGGCCACCCCAAGCAAGCAATTTAAGTCTTGGACCGCCGCTACCATGTCGGACTGGTTGTCTACAACCGTCCGTCTTGTCGGTGCTGCCCCTCCCGCCGGCACTTCCTAGACCTCACACAGCCTTCGAGAGGGAGCAGCGTCTACTGCCAATGCCGTCGGAGTTCCATTGTCCCGCATTCGCTACCAAGGCGGCTGGGCCACTAACTCCGACGTCGTTCTGGACTACATCGACCCCAACGTTCTTCCTTCACCTGGCGCATGGTTCTTCTTTGGCCACATCGCCCCCCTACGCCACTTCCAAGTCCAATAGGACTCCGCAGCGGGGGCGTCTTCGCGGTGCCTCCTTCATGACCTGGCGCTACCCCTTCTCCGTCAATTCACCGCTCTCTCCGTTCGCTCATGACTGGCAAAACCAGAGTCAACTTTGAAATGATCTAAACTAGTTTATGGGGTTTCCTCCCTTGCTTGACCTAATTAACCGCTTATCAGCTACAAGTGCGGCTCAGTGGTACGGGAACTAGGCATCTGCCTGTCATTGCGCCCTTTTTGGGTGCAGCACGAGTAGACATAAAAGCAGCCATAACAGTTGAGCCTGACATCTTCAAGTTTTCGCTGCGTTACACGCAACGCCCTCCCTGACTCTGTTTTCCCTCCACGCTTTTCACTTTTCCTTCCTGCCAATTTCGGCTCTTGACCGTGTAAAACAGCCTGCCCGACCTTTTGGCAAGACTAGAGTCAACTTTGAAATGATCTAAACTAGATAATAATGAGGTAATTGGGGTTTTCTCCCTTCCTAACTACCGCTTAATCGCTGCCGCTTCATGTGTTGCAAAGTGGTACGATTACTAGTTCACCCGCATTGCTGCGCCCGTTTGTGTGCATCACGAGTAGACATAAAAGCCGCGGCAACACTGAGCATGTATGCCATCTTCCCGTTTCGATGTGTTGCACACATCGATTAGCGACTAGGTTTTGGGTTATTGAGAGATAGATGTTGTCCCGTAACATGTTGCGGGCAAGTTCACAGTTTGTTTCAAGATCACACCCGGCTCGTCACGGCTAACCATTCGTAGTGTGTATAATTCTTATTCGTACGTCCATGCGTCACCATGTCGCCAGATGCCGGAGAAGACCCCGTCGTTGAGTCGACGCCGACGCCGACGCGGACCGCCGTCGCTTGAGTCGCTTCAAGTAGACATGCGCATGCCTAGTATACATTGTTGCTCAAGTTGTCATTGTCGTTATTCGCCCAATGGACTCTCGTAAACGCTCGTAAACGTGATGTCAATGGAGACGGAGCACTTGCATGCATGGCTCTGGAACCGGGCAGCGCGTCGACAGCCGACAACCGACTACATGCAGCGGGGGACCCGCGGCGCGCCCCGACTTGCTAGAGCCAGCCCAGTGCGGCCATGTCGGAGCAAAATCCGCAAGTCGTTACGAGGACGACTACGCGTCGCGGGGTCAAAGCTACTGCAAAGAGCTGAGCCCGGTTACGAGGACGTTCGACCGGTCAACCGGGTGCATGGGACGGATTTCCCTCCGCGTACCGACCTAAAGAACGACTACCTCAAGCGGGGTGACCGGTGTCTGCCGGCCCGCCATGGGGAGTACATTTGGATGACGCTTGTTTCGGGGCTCACACATCCGCTCCCTTTGTGACGAGTTGCTACACTGCGTTTCCAACTACTAATCAAGACTTCATCCCTTACCTGGCGCGCTCTCGGCACAACGCTCAGGCCATCGACAAAGGCGTTTCGTTTTCGTCTAGCCTTCTTGCGGAGGCTTAACGAGATCAAGCGTGTGCACGGAGGCCAGGGGTGTGTTGGATTATGTGCTGCGGGCTCAGCAATTTCAGCCCGCAGCGGAGGATTTGGGCTCGTCTGCGGTTTTAGGAGACATGATGCGCGACTACTAGCGTCGGGTCTTCGACGCGACCATCTCCAGCAACGCCAAGGCCGCCGGTATTGCTCGTATGGAGCGACGCTCGCAGGTCGCGGGCGCGGTGGCGGTCGGGGACGTAGACGCAAAGGTGAGCACGAGTGATGGCGTGGACCGCCTTCCGTCGGAGCCGTTGGCGCTTTGCGAGGTCACCTTTCGGTGACCGCCGTACGGCGGACCCTGGCCGCTCGTCCATGGGATGAGCGCCTCGGTGTCCGGACCACACTTCCCTGTCGCTATCAACGACACTTCATTTATATTTTTTCTTGGTGCGGTGCGTCTTATATATCAACCATAGCTGAGTGCGGCTCAACCACCCGCACATCTGCACGTATGACGGTTCAACATCTCGTCTCCCTTACCAACATTTCATTACTGCGTCCGTCGATTGTTACTGTACGGGTTACAAGTGGATCGCAACGACATTCGCGTATTCGCGCGTGTACGTTACGTGCTAGACATGTTTTACGAGCGTGAGTAGGGGCGCGCAGCAGGGCGGGCCGCCCTACTTATTGAACATTGCCCCTCATCAATCGCACTATTCCCCAATTAACCCGTCCAATAGTTATCGTTTAACTACCGGCAACATTACGCCCGCGGCCGAATATTTGCTAAAGTACGGGCCGTCCCCCTACTACCCCGTCGGCCAAATGTCGAACTTTCGTGATTGACGAGCCAGAAGCGCTCGCCCCTTGGGCGCGCGGCTTCGCTCTAGGCGTGTCGTCTACATGATGCGCTCGGCTCGGATGAGCTGGGGCAGCGCACAGTCACTCGATCTCCTCTCAAGCTCGCTCCCTTGCCACACTATGTATACGGAGGTACGCCGGCAAGTTGTGTAGTCGCACTTCGCCGAGGTCTGTCACGACTCAGCCCGTTGGAGGCGACTGTTGCTACCATTGTTATGTATGTCGCTCGGATATCGGTGAGCGGGGCTCCACACTGGGACTAAATCGTTGCAACCCTATGCATGTATGTCATCAATATAATCATCTTCGATATGCACAACCTGGACCCCACCGATAAGGACAATAGCCTACACCCCACCGCCGCACGTCGTGGCATGCTACTCAGGCAACGCCGAATGGCGGCTGTTGCTTTGCGCATTGATTGCATGCGCTGATGCGCCGCTTACTCTTTCGTCGAGCGTGCCGAGTTGTATGTTTCCGCCATAGTAAAAGTAAGACTTCTGAGCCCTCGTGGCCGCGGTCGTCAACTTGTTTTTTTTTGCTTTGGGGCCTTACTGGATTTGTCATATTGAGTGCGGGACGTGCATGTCGACTCCGACAACATCACCCTGCATGTGTACCGCAAGAAGAGCCGTGCCGGCCGGCGTGGGCCCGGCGACCTACGTGTATGACTCCTTCCCGTATGTACACGGCGCACCCATAGGGTGCCTAATCGGAGATATAGCAAGATATACATTTTGCGGTACGTTAGCACTCTAGAATAGTAGTGTATCGTGTTTATCGCTTATTTCCCAATATATTCCGCTCGTAGTGTGCTGCATAGCATTGCGCGAGAACGGCCTCGTCATGCCGGCCGCAATTACGGACTACGGGCGGGCATTGCCCGTTCGGCTCACGGAGGGGGAGGGGGGGGGGGGGGGGCTTACGGCCTCATGCCCGAGCGAGTCAAACGGGCACCACCCGCCCTGGAAATAGGATAGGTCCATAGCCTATCTCCTCGGGATGCTATAGAAAAATGAGCTAGAGGTCGGGGGCTACAGGCGGGACGGTGCCCCATGTGCCCCCAATTCAAGAAATATCCGATCTTGGAACCCGCGTTTTCGGAAAAAAAAACACCCATGGCCTCAAGCCCTCCCGTGGGGGCGGCTGAGGCAGCTCTCTGCTTATCGATCGTATGAGCACTAGAAGAGGCCCATACGCCGGGGTGACGCCCATTGGCGGTCACTCTGGTCAGTGTGCGGTCAATCTCAGTTGATGCAAGCCCTAGCTATGGGCCCGACCGACCCGGATTTTTATTTCGCGCTTTCGACCCCCTCCCGCATATAGGCATCCCCTGCCACTTGCATGTTACTAGTTAGCCCGCCGCACATGTACCGTCCCATGGCCTAGCTCCCAGGGGTGCGGCAAAGCCCATGAGTGGCCCATGAGGTGGTCGGTGCGCGGTGCCCCATCTCCTCCGTATTTTTGAGCCGATATAATGTAAACGGGCTGAATGGGAGACCGGTCAACTGCCACCCGTAGATGAGTCTGTGATCGACGCGCCAACCATTTACCCAGCCACGCCTACCGAAGGCCACTACACCCATATGCTAGTGATAGAGACCGATATGGGTCGATTCGTCTGCTTGTAGGTGCACCGGGAGCCGATGGAGGGACGGGTAGCTGTGATAATCTAAAAAATACAGCGGAAATACGGTTATCGGGCTGAGGTGAGACACGGGATGAATCGTACGATTCTTTATTATTTCTTCACCCGCTACTCACCAAATCCGAAACGACTCGGCCCATATACCACCCCTAGCCCAACATAATGGCCCATAAGTGGTGGTCTAGAGGTTCTCGTTCACGTCGTGTGCACTGCTGCTAGTGGCCGATTCGGGCCCGAATGATATTCGGGCGGGGGTAGGATGGGGTGGTCCTTGTACGGGCACATGAGACACCGTACGCGCACTATATCGCCGGTTTTAAAGACCGCGTGCGGGTGCGCCGTGTAGGAGCACCCCCGTGTCGCTCATCGCATGCACCGCTTCATCGACAACGTCTAATCTCCTCCCCCCCCCCCCCCCCCCCCCCTGGTCCCTATTATATTGGCCAAGACAAACTTCTAGGCGATCACCCCGAGCGAGCAGTCCAAATTGTGGACTGCCGCTACGATGTATAATTGCCTCTTTACGGCCATCCGTCTCGTAGTCGGTGCAGCCCCTTGCCTGCACTTCCTCGACCTCTCACATCCTTCTCAAGGGTGCAGCTTTTGCTGCAAACTCCATCGGAGTCCGGCTGTCCCACAGCATCCGCCACCAAGGCGGGTGGGCAACCATCTCCGACGTCGTCGTTGTGGACTACATCGACCCCAACGTCCTCCCATATTCAGCACCGCATGGCGCGTGGTTCTCCTTCGGCCACATCGCGCCCCTACTCCGCCACTTCCAAGTTCAACACGACTTAACAACAGTGGCCCTTCCGGTGTCACCTTCGAGACACGGCGCTACTCTTGCTTCGTCAATCTTCCGCTCTCTTCGCCCGCTCTTCCCTGGCAAAGCAAGACTCAACTTGAAATGATCTAAGCTAGTTTATCCAGCGAAGCGTCGATTTTTCGGCGGTAAGCTTTATTGCCGTACGGGTACCCGGATAGTGCAGCGGATCGGGCCTATAGGTGCATGACTAAAGCGCTTATCTACTGGCATGTACTACTAAGTACTATAATCCACCCACCCCGCCCACCCACCCACGGTCCTTAATTACACAGCCGTCCGATTACGATCTCACGGCTGGAAGGCTATGAGCGCGCAGCGCGCAGGGTCGGTACTCGCTACTGGTGCTCGCTACTGGCTACTCGCTACTCGTACTGGCTATACTCGGTACTCGCCACTGGTACTCGCTACACGCCACTGGTACTCGCTACTCGTTGCTGGTAAATGGTACTAAAACATCGACGCATCGCTGATTCAACTGTCAAGTTACTTCATATAAGGGGTTTCCTCCTTTCCTAACCGCTTTTCCGGCTGCATGTGCCGCTAAGTGGTATACGAGTTCACCCGGCGCGGCGCCCGTTCGTGTGCAACAGCACGAGTAGACATAATAGCAGCCGCAACAGATGAGCCTGCCATCTTCGTTCCAATTTCGCTTTGTTACAAACAGCCCCCCCCCCCCCCCCCCCCCCCTGACTCCGTTTTCCCTCCACGCTTTAACTAAACCGCTGCCAATTCCGGCTCTTGACCGCGTATGAAACAGCTTGCGCGACCTTTTTGGCGAACCAGACTCGACTGGCCTAGGTATGGTATGCCAAGAAGGACCTGTAGTTTTTTGTAACTCGGACCAGTACATGCCCAGCAAGCAATCGCTTCCTATATCGGTGGTACGAGTATACTGCTAATACCATTACTACGTGCGCATCTGTCGCTGTCAAGATACCGTCGCCCCGCGAATTAGTGGCACCCCCTCCGTCAGCGGCAACTACTACTTCCCGACTAGAACCGCAGCAAGGCGGTACTACATCTCCACCCGCGGGTATGGGTACGGGTATTGGCTCGGATGATCAACCCACAACCATGGCGGTTGTCCAACACCACCTCAGGCGTGCGATTCCCTTTCGTGACTTCGTGGCCCTCGCTCTTGGCTTCCAGCTACGGGTGCCACGGCCTTGCGACTTGATACCCTGCGCTTTGTAAAACGCGTGCGGGCCGGGCTCCCTATCGCTTTTCAAGTCGGATCACGAGTCAGCCCGCAAGATTCCGCATGCTGCATCTTCGGCCGCCGCTGCGCTGGTGCTGGGCCTTTCGCCTGCGCGGGGTTCCGCGCTTGTCACATGCCGTGGCCCCACGTGTGGTATTGACTCCTCATGGCTTCGCTCTACGGATGCCTCGAACCGGAACACTACGGATTTTGTCGTGGATCATCTGCCCATCTGCCCCGTCGCGAACTACAAGCACCGCATGCATGAAAATATGTGGGCTTATGTGGCGATTGAAGCGGGGGACGGTGCTCGACCGGGACCGCTCGGGAGTCGGCGACTTGACCCTTGAGACAAGTGGGCTGCGCCTAGCAAAACGCTCGCGGCCGTCAGATTTGACGCTGGTAGGGTGGGGGGCGGGGAGGGGGGGGCGTGCTCTCCAGCGTGCGATTACATGATCGATTTCGCGTGCGTGTCCTCCACTGGCCCCATTTGGGGCAACGACCCCCGCTCTTGAACCCCGGGGACGATCGCGGCGACTGAGGCGGAGCACAACACGATGGCGGCGGACCGGGCGTCTTGTGCCCCGGTGCAGAGTGCTTACCGCTACTACCCTATTCTGGGTGAGGACCGCGGCCGCGTCGGAAAATCCGCTTTGACGGTGGTCTACATCGTCGCGATGTTGCTTGTTGTGCGCAATTTCCCTTGCGGTCCTTCCGCCCCGACTTGATATGCTTCCTTCGTGGTCAGTCCGTCCAGGCTCTTCGGAACGTTGTCGCAAGCCATCCCGCTGAATTATGCCATCACCTGTCGCGCATGCGGCGGGGGTTGCCGCAGCGAGTCTCTGCTTGCGTGCATGGTACCTTGGGCAGCATTCTCTATGCTGAAGTGCATACGGCCAAGTTTGATGCGCCTGCCCGTGCTCATCTCGCACCCCATTCTGATGGTGTTGTTTCCACTACCTTGCAATGGTTGTAGTGGACGTTTCGTATTGCCTTTTCGGGTGATTTCCTGATCGCCTTTTGCAGCTAGCTAATGTAACTATACAGCATGTATAGTAGATCGTGATTCAACCGTGTTGGAAATCTATCAGTGGCCTTGAATTAGTCTTGCAGAATGCTTCGGCAATTTGCTCTTTGACTAAAACTGGATTGCTGCCTAAACGGCCGTCGGCGGAGAGACGTTGCAAGGGTTTTACTGTTGCCAGTTCGGTCCCGGCGGGCCGGAGGCGGGAAGAATAGATCGCAATTGTGGATTTTTTTCTGTTGGCATTGCAAAACTCACACTGGTATGGTAGATCGCGTCTTATAGTAGGAAGACTCGTGTTAAGGTCTTGGTGTCGTTTAAGGTCCCGTTTTGAGTAAGTTGGCGTGGAATTCACTCCTTCGGCGTGGGCGGTTGCGTACGCTGATCACGTGGCGCGTTGCTCTGGGGGCGACTCCAATCACGCACGCCGCACACGAGTGGGCGGCACATGGCCTTTCCGACGTTTGCCACTTGGCCACGACGTGAATAAGTCCGCCCTCGGCGTGGGTGTCCAGATCCTCACGGATCCGTCGGTGCTTGTTTCTCTTCCGAAGAGCAGCGACGGCCGGCCGGCCGGCCGATGTTGGGCTTTTTGGGTATGGCGGTATCCGCGGGAACACGGTTGTTGTCGATACCATCATTGCCCCTATCCTCGGCGTGTCAAGCAAGCTCGGATCCAACGATTGCATTGCGGGTTGCAGAGCGCCACATGTACAGAATCCAAAAGTATGACGAGGGTGTCCGAAACGCCGCCGGCATGCTTCGCTTAGTTTGTTCCTTTCGCCGTTTCCGAGTTCGGCTCGCTGGCCCCGCACGCTGAGGCCTTCTTGATGGAGCTCGCGAAAGCTAGCCACACACACACAGCCAAAAAAATCGGCCAGCGCTTGTTTGCGTGGCGCCGCCGCCGTTTCTCCTTGCTCATCAACATGGCACATGCAGACAACGTTCTTGGCGGGCTCGCGGCCGCGCGCACGGCACGTGATGGTGATCCTGCGCCTGCGTCGCGTCGCTCGTTGGCATGTGTTGCTATGACCCGGGTCATTGGTTGCAAGCGTACTCGCCGCGGCTAATGCCCTATACCCCGGGGCGGTGGTCCGCATTGGTTTCATGTTCCCCTTTCGGTCTTTTTGGTCGTTACTTGGCTTCAGTGCTTCCCTTGACCCCCTTTGGTTCATGGCAACTTGGCGACTTCGTAGTTCCCTTGGCTCTTCCTTGGTTCATATTGGCTCCCTGGCCTCCTGCTCGACCTTGGTTTCATGCTTGCGTCTCTCTTTTGCTGGCAACAACAAGGTGTTGTTAGTCCTGTTTGTAGTGCGCATATGTTTAAAGCCCTGAGGTAAAAAAACTCTTGTTAAGGTCTTGCAGAAGCAACTGCTATGAGCAGGATGGAGAGAGGAAGCAACCAGCTACTACTTACGCGTAGTGGGATCTTTCGAGGTACGGTTCCGTGATAGTATCGTCTATCTTATCCGCCCGTGAAATCATGGTGGGGCCGCGCGGCGGGGCGAGCAGCACGCGCAGGTCAGAACTCAGTCTGCATCAGCAGTCGCGCGAGGTGCGCCTTTTTTCAGTCTCAGTCGGCACTCGGCAACAGCTAGCGCAGCATTCTCACCGAGCGCAGCATTCTCATCGACCGCCGCCGCAGCCCCATCAGGTCGTCACCGTGGCCCCCGGTCCAAAGACTCACAGCAACCTCGGTACAGCGACCTGTGCATTACCTTTCGGTGTAGACAGTGTTCGCAGTAGCATCCTGTCAGTAGCACCACTGCCGCGGGCATACTTCCGCCAAGCAAGCCCGCTCTCCTGGTCGGCAGTCGGCTGGGCCCAAGCGCCGGCGGTTCGCGGCGATGCTGCGCCCCATCGCCCAGCGCGTCCGGGCTGCCCCGAGCGGAGCGGCCCCGCCGCACACCGCCACCGCCGCCACGCCACGCTCACGTTGTGCTGTGGCGTCGCTGCCTCCGGCCCGCCTGCGGCTCTCCCGACTAGGTTGGGCGCGCTGCACGCGGCTAGGCGCGCAGAAAACGGATGCGGTAAACGGCGAGCACGTGGGGGGTCAGCCTGCCGAGGCGGAGGCTGAGCCCGCGGGTGCGGGAGCTCCCCCCCCGCCCCCCCCCCCCTCCCCCCTCGGCCCAGCCTCAGCCTCTGGCAGTTTTTCTTTCTCCGGAGAACTTGCCATTGAATATGTACTGCCCTGATTGGACACATTTTCAGACTGCAGTGTCTAACCCATCCACCCCCTCCCCTGTTTCCCTTCCACCTACGTCACCCCCGCTCTCTGACTTGCAGTAGGGTCCCACCCTCTGGTGGATCTGCCGCCGGATGACAACCACACCCGCATGCGCGTGGCGCGCCAGTCCTACATCCCAACGCCCAGGTCAAAGCTAATCGAGAAGCTGCGCGAGGAGGTGAGCCCCCGCCCCCACCCCCCACCCTCACCCAGGGGCACCCTTGTCTGGACCCCAGCCAGGCAACGTCTAAGCATCGTACCTGCGCCACGGCCCAGACGCCGGAGGAGCGCTGGGAGTATATGTCGCAGGTGTTGCGTTGCCTGGAGAGTATATACCAGTGAGTGGCAACCCCAACACCTGCCCTTCCGGCAGTGGCAGCGCTCTGACTGTTTGAGCCCGCGGGGAGGGGGGGGGGGGGGGCTTGGCCGCTTGCTGAAGTGTTGGCACGGGGCTGGTGTGGCGCAGGGTGGAGTACCAGCTGGCAGGGGAGGAGGTCCAGCAGGTGTTGCAGCACCTCAACCACAGCGTGATTGTCCCGGATGGTCCGCTCCCCTTCCACCCCCTCTCCCCCCTACCCGAATCCTCATCTGGCATGCCCATCCCAGCAGCAGCCACATGGGTATGTTGCATGGTGCGGCTTCTGTTCTTGTGAAAGGGAAAAGAGCCAAGGGGTGGGTGCGTGGCATGCGGGGGGAAGGGGGGGGGCTGCAGTAGGTGAGACAGGCAAGCTCGACCCCCTCCCTGTCCCCCTTTCCCCCACTTGACACCCCCTCCCTCCTCCGTCCCGCCCCTAACAGGCATCCAGCTGGTGGATACGGCAGAAATGGAGGCCATCTCTAGCCAGGACGGCTGGGACGAGCGGGACTTTCAGAACTGGGAACTGGAAGGTACGCGGCCGGCATGGGGGAGGGCTGTGGGCGGAAGGTGCTGGACGGTGGGGAAAGTGGATGAGGGGGAGGAGGGGGGGGGGGGGGGGGGGGGCGGGAAGCTGAGGCGCTGCGTGCTGCGTGGTGCGACCAGGCGTGCCGCCCTCAGCGCTGTACAACACCGCGGAGGACGTAGATCGGCTCAATACGGTATACGTGCGCCCGGCGGAGATGCGCTCCCTGGAGGACAGGTTCCTGGAGATGACGCTCGTACTGCTGGGTGCCCCCCCCCCCCCCCCCCCCCTCATGCGCGCTTGACCCCTCTCATCCCACCCTCCAGTGTGACCTCTGTAGCAAAGGAGAGCCCTGCAGCATTGTATGTTTCAGCAAAGCGCGGCGCTGTGCAGCATCCCCGCGTGGCTGCCATGCCGCGCATGTGCGCCCGACCTGGGCTGACCGCTCTTTGCCGACCCCCAACCTGCCTCGCTTTCCCAGGCAAGGCGCATTTTCGGCCGATGGGCGCGCGGGACAGCGCTCTGGCCGACACGCTGAATGCGTCCTACCTCTCGCAGTTCTTTGTCCGCCCCGACAGCTCGGGCGTGGACAGTAAGCCCCCCCCCCCCTCCCCTCCCCGGCCCGTCGCCCGCTTCTCTCCCAGCCGCATCCTGCAGTGCACTGAGCCGCGCCCGGCGTGTTGTAGGCGAGTTTGCAGCCTCGCTTACGGACGACAACTTGCGGGACAAGTTTGGCGCGGTGGCGGTCTTTACTCGCGGGTAGGCGGTGCCCGGCCTGGCGGCTCCCCTGGTCAGCGGCAGCCCTGCTTGGCAGCAGCGTGGTCCCTTCCCTGACCCCCCCCCCCCCCCCCCCCCCCCCCCGGGCTTTGTGTCGTAGATGGGGCAAGGAGCGCAGGTCCGGCAGGCTGATGTTTGCCAAGATCGACCACATGCAGCAGGCGGTGGCAAAGCTGCTCCTCAGGTGAGCGAACCCCCCCCCCCCCCCCCCCCCCCCAAACATAAATCTCTCCCCTACTCTACACGGCTTGCCTCCACGGGTTTAGACGCCTGTCGGATCTTGCAGTATTAGCTTCATCGGCCTATATTTTAGAAAGGAATGTTACCTCAAAGGCCTCTACTGTCGCATCTTTATTTGACCTCTGATAGGCAGGGCAGGTTCTTGCTGACGGAGGCATTATTATTGCTGTCTTGCCGCCCGCACGCTCCAACTTTTTCATTCAAATACACACTGGGCTTCTGGGGATAGGGCCGAGGTCCGGGGGGGGGCGGTGGGGGGCGGTGGAAGGGGGTCCGTCATTGGGAGATGAAAGCCGCAGCGTGCCGGCCCTATCGTACACTCCTCTCTGCTGTCAGCGCTGCGGGGCACGCGTGCGCTCGCACAGACGCTCTGATGCCTGGTGCGTTGCCCCTGCATTGGCATGGTGACCAGCCTCTCCCCGGGCGCTCAACCCCCTCACCCCCTTCGGGCCTCCCCGTTCCATCGTTGTGCAGCAACATCCAGGGCGTCTTCACGCTGCTGCGAAAGCAAGCCAAGGAGCAGGTGGTGTCCGCCCGGACGCAGCTGCCCGACTCGCTGGCGCCCCCCGACCCCTCCCGACCCACTGGTGCGCGGCGGCCTGGACGCTCTTCGCACAGTACGCACCTGCAGACTCCCCATGCTTCACGCCAGCGCACGCAACCCCGCAAGGGAGGGTGAAGCGGGGAGAGGTTGGAAAAGGGCTTCAAAACACGGAAGTAAGTGTGACATTCCAGGGAGTGTGCAGTGCAGTACTGTACAGTGGGCGATACAGCGTCATGGCGCGACTACTGCACCGTGCTGGGCACCATCGCCTGCCGGTATGAGTTCAGGACAGACTGCGACACGGCCAAACTTTAGGTGACCTGCACGTCCTAGAAGCTGCGGAAGCTGCGGAATATAGAGCTTGGGGAAGATTAGGGTTATGTATCTCCGAAAACCCCCAAACCCTAAGATTAGGTTCTGGCCCAAACAGATCCTAAGATGACGTCGCGGAATGGTGGTCACTGTGCTCGAAAAGCGGTGCAAGTTTGCCTTGTTTGACCCCTCTTTTCAAAAAAGCTCGAAAATCATGTTTGGGTTCAAGCTTTAAGGGGTTTAGACCCTATCAACCGTAATGCATCAAAACCTGAAACCCTAAACCCCCCATTGAGAGGGCGCATGCCATGGCGGCGGGCAGGCTGCCGCGTGGATCCCGCGGACGGGGCGGGCGACGCGGCACAGCCGGCAAAGCCGAAGCACCGCAAGCCGCAGCCGCCCAACCTGGGTGCGGCGCTGCGGAAGGTGGGGAGCGACATCAAGGAGGGGCTGGCGTACTACGGCCTCATCCCGCCGCTGGACCGGGTGCGCCCACCTCCGCCGCAGCCCCGTCACTCTAACTGCTGCGCTGCCGCCGCCGCCATCATTCATCTTACAGTATGTAGGAAGGCCCAGATGCAGACGCAGTATGGGTGCAGCGGGCGCCTGCGTATACTCCACCTGTGCCCCCCCCCCCCCCCCCCCCCCCAACTACGCACACACACACACACCTCCTTTTTCTCCCTCCTTTCCTCTCTCCCTCCCTCTCCCTCTCCCTCCCTTCCTCTGTCGTCGTTATCATCGACCTCATTGTGACTACAACGGAGCTGCCACCGACCCAAGACAGGATCGATGCCCCTAAAGGTCCCCTCACACCCGTAAGAGTTGACCGATGGCCAGTCCTGCCCCGCGGGCGGAACAAACACCACCGACATCACTCCACGCAACCGGGAATCTGCCACATACTCAATTGTCAGTGCTGATGGTCGTACGGATTGTCTCTTCGTGATCAATGCATGGGGGTGAGCATGCTGCATGGACCCACCTACATGCATTAGGGTAACGGGCAAGGTAATTGGAGCAGTGCGAATGGGAACACACCCTACCCGTCACAATTCAGATTGTGAAGCAACAAATAGTGAAACTACAGCACATGCTCCTCTATGCCGGATGGTGCGACCACAATTTGCATGGCTTTCTTATGTTACAGTTTCCTGTTATATGCGCGTCTGCCTCTGTTCTCATATTAGGTGTGCCCAGT
Organism: Tetraselmis striata; assembly: GCA_006384855.1. Lineage (NCBI taxonomy): Eukaryota > Viridiplantae > Chlorophyta > Chlorodendrophyceae > Chlorodendrales > Chlorodendraceae > Tetraselmis > Tetraselmis striata. The sequence continues at coordinate 103,269 of VCJN01003421.1, read as the reverse complement.
CGCCACCATAGAATCACATGCCGAATCTCTCCCTCTCTATCGCATGCGCTCTGTTAAACACACGCGCACGCTGAGTCCCATAACCCCCCCTCCTTCCCACCAACTGTATTCGCATTAACAGGGTGTTTCCTGCCTTGCCTCTTCGGCGCGCCATCTCGTTGCCCCCCTCACCAGCCGCTACCTGCCCCCTCCCCCCCCCCCCCCCCCCCCTCCCCATCCCACCACCAACAGATCGAGCTGGAGGAGTTTGACAACGTGTGGCCGGTGTCGCCGGTGGCCAGCCGGCGACAGCCGGTGTTCATCGAGCGCCGCACTGTGGGCGATGCCATGGGCAAGGGCATCCCGCTCAAGGTGTCAACCCCCCCCCCCCCCCCCCCCCCCCCCTGGGGCTCACAGAGGATAGCCACATGCATAGCAGTATCACCTCGCTCAGCGGCAGGTCCCGGCATTTTTTCGCTCAAATCATTGAAGTTGCACGCACTGTCCAGTTCTGTGGGAGTGTGGTGAAAGGGGCATGGGAATGCCAAGGGCAATCCGTATCCTTATCATCACCATCTGCTTATAGCGAAAGTGGGAATCCCGCCCTCAAATAATCATGGCACATAAATGACATCGCATGATATCACATCCGATCACATAACAATCAATGTCATAATCGCCACATCGCTGTTGAGGCTCGTATTGACTCCCGACTCCACCGAGGTCTGTTGCTCGGGTTTCAGTATGGCATTCCGCCTGTGCCGCGCCAAAGTCCCGAGTTTCCGGCTGGTGCGGCACCCGCGCCCGGGAGTCGGAATCGAAACTTACATGGAAGGTTGCAGCCATTACCCGTCCCGGTCCCAGTACAACCTAGAGCCGCTGCCGCAGCAGCAGCGCCAGCACCATGCTACAACCCCACTTCCTGCCGGTTATGATTGGCCCCATATGTACTTGTGTATATATTAATACTGGTATACAACAATCAGTCGTACCTCACGACACGCGAAAACCCTAAACCATAAAACCTAATTTTCATCGGCCGTGGAACCCCCCCCCCCCCCCCCCCCCCCCCCCCTCTCCTCCTCCTCCCCTCCCAGCCAAGCCGTGTGCCATGTAGGGTCTGTCCTTATTGTTTAATTGTCCCCTGAGTCCGGAAAGTAAGGGTCTGCGCCTGTGGTGGCTAACGGCGCATGTGGCGGTCCGCCGGCAGGATCTGCGGGGCGGCCGGCTCAAGACGCTGTTCGGGAAGATCGAGCTGGAGGAGCCCACCTTCCACGAGATGCTGGTCCTCTGCCGCCCGCGCCGTACGACTGCGCGCATCACCAAGTGGCAGCAGGAGGTGCAGCGATGGATGGCCAAGCTCATCAGCGTGCGTTCCCGCCTGCCTGCTCGACCCCCCCCGCCCCCCCCCCCCCCTTCCCCCGCCCAACCACCACCAAAGAAAAAAAACCACCGTCACCGCCAAAGCATGGATAACGAACTTCTCACATTGAAACAGGAACAAGCTGCTTGCGGTCCACACAACCGTCTCAACCCCTAACATAAAAGACCCTAAAACCACAAACCCTAAAACCCTCTAGCGCCCCTGCCACGCCTGTGCTCTGTATTCTTCCATGTGGTCCGACGCCGCCACGGGCATAGCCAGCATGGCATGGCTGTACAGCCGGGTGAGACCTTGCGCTCACCTGATCGACGCAGGGCGAGGAGCCGCCCGACCGGCCCTACTCCAAGGAGCGGGTGCTGCTGCGCGCGTACAAGGTGACACCTCGCCGCGCGTGAAAGAGCCCCCCCCCCCCCCCCCCCCCCCCCGCCCCCAACCACCACCAGCCTACCACCAGCATGCCTGCGTGCGCTGACCTTGCCACCGTGCGCGGCATTTGCAGGACATCCCGGTGCCGCTGTGGCGGATCGTGTTCCCGTTCAAGGTGAGCGCTGGCCCGATGCCCCCCCCCCCCCCCCCCCCCCCCACACCACTTCCTTGCTTTTCGGTGCCACTCCTGGCATCCAACAGCAGTTGATGCCCCCCCTCCTCCCCGCCCTTTGCCTCGGCTTTCCCCGCCTGCATGGACACCCCGGCAGGCGCTGGCGTTCCGCCCCATCGACCTCATCCGGGTGGACCTCATCGCGGTGTTCGGTCTGGTGGCCATCATTTTGCAGGTGTCAGTGCCCCCCTTCCACCTTCCCCCTCCCTCCGGCCACCCCCTTTAGAAGTCAGTACTTTCCCCTGTTGTCACTACCTTTGTATCTTTTGTATCTTTCTATGTGTGCTGTGCTGTGTGTGTGTGTGTGTGTGTGTGTGTGTGTGTGTGTGTGTGTGTGTGTGTGTCCTCGAGTGTAGCAGCGCAATACCATGGATTGCTCCAACTCAAAAGTCTTTTAGGATAAAATTTAAGCAATAAGAAGCATACTGGAATAGAAAGGAAAATGTGTTGATAATTCGGATTTTCATGAAAGAGCATTGACAGATATACATCTTAGTTGTATTGTGAATTGATTTCGGAAACCACGAAGGACATTGTTTGGGTTCATATTGCCCATTTTTGGAGAAAAGTGCACGTGCATTGTTTAAAATCAGATAGCAATACAGAAATGCGTACCGATGCACAACGGTAAGATGACGTTAATCGTACTGGCAACAATGATTGCTCCACTTCATTATTGTTAGGCAATCCTTGTGCTGTAGCAATCATGATACGGCATGTAAGTAAACACGTATCCACAACCCGTGTGCATACTGGTGACGATTGCATGCCGCGTCTGGTACAAAGGATTAAAAACGCCGTGAACTCGTGTGTAGACATGAATGGTCGGGTGGTCCTTAGTATAAAATCTAAACAATGTATTACAATGGGACTTCAGTCATACTAACAATAACAGAATAGAATGGTCTCGGAAAAATGCTAGAAGGGTGGCGAATGAAACACGCCCAGGCACGACAGCAGTGTCTTGTTGGCCACCTCCGCGCTAGTGGGATAAAAGGATAGATATTGAGACAAAATCTGCTCAACATGCACGTGTATAATTGCACATGTACTACATATAACTACGCGAACATTGCCGTACTTTCGGCCCGTATGTAAATGAGCCTGCGGTCTGCCATCGGTCTGTTCTCCGACCGGGCGGCTGACGGCGGCTGGACGGCGCGGGCGCGCAGGTCAAGTCGGGCAACCCGTGGCTGCAGCTGGTGTGGATCGTCTCGCTGCTGGCGCAGGCGCTGCGCGTGGTGCTGCGCTACCGCCGCATGTTCACCTCCTTCGAGAACTTCGTCTCCAAGACGATGTTGAACAAGACGGTGAGCGCTACGCGCTGGTTCAGGGTTTAGGGGTACCCAAACCCCTCAAACCCTTGAAGCTCGAAACCCTATCGCGCCCTAAACGCCTTGAACTCATCGACCCCCCTCAAACCATAAACCCTACACAAAGCTCACCCTACAATGTCAAACCCTAAACCCTGAAATCATACAAAATAATCGTATACCTCTGAAACGCCCGGTAGTGTTATGAAACCCTTCAAACCTTATCAAGCCCTAAAACAGTCAAACCCTTCAAAACACATCAAGCCGCAAGCCCCAAGAAAAAAAAACCGGAGTGGCTATGCGGTGCCGCTGATATGCCCTACCTGTGTGTGTGGCCAGATTGCGGGGCAGGAGGGCGTCGTGGAGTTCCTCAGCCGCAGCGCGGCGCTGCAGCAGTACAAGCAGGTGGTGGTGCTGTACCACATGGCCGTGCTGGAGGGGCCGGCGCGGCTGGAGGGGCCGCAGGAGGCGGTGGCGCAGGACATCGAGCAGATGCTGGCCAGCACCGGCTGCGAGGTGAACGCCGCCCCCTCACCACCACCGGGAGGGGCCGTCACCCTCCCCCACCGCTGCACACTGATACGCCAGCCCCGCGACCGTCTGGGGGTGTGATGGCGCGGTGGGTAGAACGGTGCGGGTGCGGCCACGCCAATGGGTATCCGGGCTGAAACTACCCCTGGAGTAACACCGCCGCGGCAGGTACATTGGGCTTTACCGCCCTTCTGCTCGTAAGGTGGACCGCTGCTTTTTCGTGACATGATGAGCCTCACCTCACAATGCGGCGGTGAACGGCATAAGGGGACCCGCACAAGCAGCCGGGGCGTGTTGTCACGCGGTTCCTGCGCTTCAGCGCTGGCGGGTTTTCACCCCTGTGTTGCCGCGGCCACGGCTGCGGGTGTCCCCGTCACTGCCCTGACCCCTCGCGAAGAAGGCGACGCTGCATCCATCTAGAAGTGAATCCAAACGCACCACGGGCAGACCAAATGACCTCTGACGTAGCGGTGCGGTGGAGCTCATCCCTTGGACCCGCAAACCCAAAGGAATGATGCGGGGGTGCCGTAGATCGTGCGAGCTGCGTTGTGTGCGTGCGCGGCCGCTGGGCTGGTTGCGATGGGTGCGTGGTCCCATGGCACCCCGGCCGCCTCCCCTCGCCCTCTCACGCCCCGGCGGGTGCAGGTGAGCTTTGACGTCAAGGAGGCAACGGCGGAGCTGCAGCGCCTGGGCCTCCTCTCGCAGGGAAGCGGCGCCAACGGAAGCGGCGCCGGCATGCAGGTGGGGCGATCGCAACCCCCCCCCCCCCCGCCCTCCACCCCCCATCTCACACAATAGAACATACATAACAGCATACGCTCAGCTTATCTTCAAACACACCGCCGGCTTGAAATAGCGTCATGTCAACCTCGTGGCGCCCTTCTGTCAAAGTCAGGCAGGAAGGTGCTCCATCCAACTGCATCGGTAGGCTTGGGGCTGCCCCCCTCAACCCCCCTCACCCCCCCCCCCCCCCCCCCTCCTTGGTCAGGTGGTGCCGCCCGAGAAGGCGGTTGCCAAGCTGAAGGAGCACTGGGGCTCCATCCTGACGTCGCAGCTCCAGCAGCCTCCCGCCAGCAACGACATCGACCACGCCATCCGAGCGCTCGAGCACCACAAAAACCAGACGTCCCGCTAGCGTCCCCCCCCCCCCCCCCCCCCCCCATCTCTCCCTGCCCTCTTAGCATGGCGGTAGTGCCTGTGTACACGTGTCATATAGCCGTAGCTTGCAGTTGTAGCCAATCTCCCTTCGCCCGTTCGCTGCTTTGCCTCCCACAGCATGTCGCCCATGCGCCTGCCGCGCCTCGGGGCGCAATTTCAAGCAAGTGGAGCTTCAGCACTCCGACGTGTAGCCGCATCGCCGGGCCGATGCTCCTACTCGTTGTGGACCTCCAACCCAGGTCGCGGCCAACAGTCCGGGGGGTGAATGGAGGAAAATCGCAGCCCAGTGCCGGGACATGGCGCTACACGAGCATGGATCACAGGCAGCCGGTATCGGTGCGAATAAAGCGAACATTCCATCCCGTAGTCCCACCCATGGACGATCAAACCGAAGTCCGGGTGATAAGGGATTCCAACCAGTATCCTCCTGGATCGCAGCCGCAAGGCTCCGAGAAACCAATGAAAGCAAGATCCGCATGTGATATGTCTTCGAGGGCCGCATTTGTAGCCATATATCTCGCACATGGACAGCCGAGTACCGGCACATTGCGCTGTCGAGTGTTGATCGCGGGAAGCCGAGTACCAGTACGAGTACAGCTAACGAGGGAGAGGGGGGGGGGGGGTAGGTTGGGGGGGGGGGGGGGGGGGGGTTCAAGGGCATGGGTCGACCAAGCCGACCAAGCAAAGTGGCGGTATGGCACTGCCGTGGCTTGAGGTGCGCGCGCATGGAACGAAAAGCGCTCCTTAAATGTTACCACAACATACCCCGCAGAGTCTCCTCTTGCAATGGCATATTCATATGCATATTCACCTACCCTGGATGGGCCCTGCCCCCCCTGCATTCCAAACATGCACCGCAGCGAGCTACCGAGACCGACTCGTCTCTACTGCGTGGCGATGGAGGCGTCCTTCACCAGCACGAAGACGCTGCCCGCCGTCGCCGCGCGAGATGCGGGTGTCCTGTGGCACGGCACGCACAGCCACGCCGCGTCAGAGACCCCGAGACTGGGGGCAGGCCCGATGCGATGCGACATGGATATCATTTGGGTCGCCCTGGCCTTCACAGGACTAAATGCAGCCGATCGATCCGATGCGGGTTCCTGTAGGCGGGCAGTAAGGCCGCTGGCTTTGACTGCCGGGAATGGAGTTGTTTTTAATTTATTGGGCCGGTGTATACGGGCGTCAGTTCTGCTTATACACATATATATTGAGAACGAGTTGTTCCGCTGCCTCAGTTATCCGTAACGCAATGAATGCCGCCATAGTTGCAGTAAGGGCTCGATGCGGTTTGAGGAGTAGAAAAGTAACATTGCACACAGTGTGTTCACATCTGCCCGGGTGTCGCGCTGAAGCTACGCGGAAAAGTGTGTGTGTGTGTGTGTGTGCACCATGGACGCATAAACACACCAGTGCTTTATGTGACGCCGCGACATTGCCGATCATTCCCGGGCGGGTGGTGTTTTCATCCGCCAGGTGGAAACATGATGCGCTGGGAGGGGTTTGGGCGGGTCCGCACTTGGTCCAGGTAGGTCGTGAGCAGCCACGTCTGCGCCTGCTCGCCCTCGATGGGGAAGTTGAGGTCCGGCGACTGCTTGATGAGGTTCTGCAGCTGGTCGGTGAGGCCGGAGAGGTTCGCCTCCAGGGGCCTGATGGCGTCCTGCGCCGCCACGGAGCAGGATGCGGGCAGGGGTGGGAACACGCATGCCATGCCGTTTCGCACCCCACCATGCAGCGGTGTCATACTTACGCATAGGCCATCGCTGCCTTCATCCTTTGCGATCAGGGAATGTATAGAATTCGAGGCACAAAAAACCCGGCTCGGTCACGGTCCTACACTTCGTCAAATTAGATGGGGACGACTCTGTCGGGCCATATCGGTAGCGGAACCCCGCCAATTACGCGCTAAGTACTAACAGGATATTGCGCAGTACATCTGGCGACGAAAATGGGAGGATTTTGGTGATTTCCGATATCGCCTTCTGCTGCTAGCTCATGTAATTAAAATGGGAGGATGACTGCCGTCGAAAACGGAAGAACGCAAGCAGATCTGAAAACGGCGCATCCCGGAAGACTTTGTCGGGGCGGCTGCTAGAGCTTCACGGTACAGGTAATGCCGCTTTATCAATATTTTTTAATACTTCATTTCCAATGAAATTCGATGGGCTGTAGTACTTACGAGCTGGTATATCTGGTACTCGTACACGCGATGACGACGCGCCCGCTATCGGCCGGGGACAGGACTGGCACCAGTGAAACCCTTGCAGACCCGGGACGAACTACGCCGTGGTGCTGGGTTGATTCGATGTACGAGTAGGGATTACCATTCGATGTAATCCTTACAGTCGCGGTCATCATTGCGGCGGCTGGAAAACCCCGCTGGTGCCCACTTAGGAAAGTGGGGTGTGCAGGCGGCAGCCGCGCACCTGCAGGGGGCGCAGGTCGAGCGTCTGGCCCATGAAGCTGAAGGTGGAGGGGATCTCCAGGCTGTCGGTGATGGTGGGCGTCCTGGTGGTGGCGGCGCGCCGGACCCCAAGGTGGTGGGGGGGGCAGCGGTCCCTCAGCGCCAGCGCATGCCAAGGACACGCACACGCGCCCCCCCGGTGGACGCATCAATAGAGGTTTCACCCATTCGCTGGCCAGGGTGGGCGCTTACGCGATAGTCCCCTGTGTGAACTTCACCTGCAGCCGCTTCGGCGAGCGCACCTGCGGCGCAAACGGATAGGGCAGCCCGGGGGGGAGGGGGGAGAGGGGGGTGAGTGCGTACTCCCTTGGCGGTGCTGTCCGTACCATGCCCGTGCTGTGCGGCGACACACTGCACCCCTGGGTTTCGCGCGCGGGGCAGGGAGGTGCGGAGAATTCCGTCACGGGTGATCGCAGGCCCTTGGCGCCAAGGGCCCGCATCAAGGGCCACCCAAGGCCTCAAGGTCAAAAACCACGAAAAACTGGCACTGCACAGATCAGCATCATGCGGCGGACCGGCGGTCGTCTCATCTCGCGTACGTATACCCTCATGTACCGCCGCGCCGCCTCCGCGGAAGCCACCGCGTGCATAGGGCGGGGACCCATCGTCGAATGGAAAGCGGTTCCATCTTTGCCCACAAAGAGCCTTGGATATCGCCGGACCGGAGCTGAGGTCAGCGTGACGTTGATGCCAAGGTGAAACACTGTCGGGTGCCCCCCCCCCCCCCCCCCGGCGGCATCGTTGGTCAGCTCACCTCCACGGCAGCCTGCGCGGCGACGGTTGTCGAGGAAAATGGCACAGTGACCTGAACCTGCAGGCCCGCCGCGCGCACAGGTCCACTGGCTCAGACAGCACGCCAGGAGGAGAGACGCAGGGGGAGGGGTGGAGGGGGGGGGGTGGAGGCGCACCTTGTTGGTGACGGTCTCCGTGGCGCCGTCGATGGTCTGCGTGATGTCGCCGATGGTGACGAGCGGTAGGTTGTTGGCCGCCAGCAGCGCCATCAGCTCGCTGTTGGAGGTGTACACCAGCTTCCAGCTGCCGTCCAGCATGTCCTTTGCCTGATGCCGCGCAGTGAGGAGCCAAAGGGGAGAGGGAAAGATACCAGTCACCCCCTGCGGCCCTTGCACCTGCATCAACCAGCTTTTCTCCTGAGGCGGGTTCCCAAGGGGGAGGCGGGCGCCCACCTCCGTGGGGGAGGGCGTTGGGTTCTTAGCCTCCAGCTGCGCCAGCAGCTCGTTGATCTCCGCGCGCACCTCGCTGCTGGCCTGCGCCAGACCGCACAAGCCTCACTGCTCAGCCCTCGGCGGCAAGACTAGCCACATGCCGGCAGAGCACACCGAAAGTACACAGTGCCCCCCCCCCCTCCCCCCCCTCCCCTCCCCTCTGCCGCCTTGCCATTCTCCAAAGCCGCTCACCTTAAGTCCCCTCTCCGTGCCGAATAGCGAGTCCAGGAGCGCCATCTGGGAAGGAGCGGGGCAGTAGCAAAGGCGTGAGGATGCGCTGGTGCCATTGCTACGGCAAGGGATGGTGCGGCCGCCGTCATCCCCGCCCCCGGGCGGCCCCCACCTTGAGCTCCTCCACAGTCATACTGGTGGCAGGCGGCGGCGGCGGCGCCGTGACGGCAGTCGGCTCCGGCTGCACGGCGGCCACCCGGCACAGCGCTCAGACCGCGCCCTCCCCACGTGATCCGCCTACCTAGCTCCCCCAAAAAGGCACCACCCCGCCAGCTTGCAGGCAGCGATGGACAGTGCGGCGGCGGGGGGCGGGAGGCACCTCCTCCTCCGCTGCGGCCAGGGGCTTGGGCATCGGGCGTGCGGGGCAGCCCTGCAGCGCGCAGGTTTGGGGGCAAGGCATGAGCAGTTTCATCGCAGCCGTCAGTTTGAGCAGGGTGCGGTGGTGCTGCCTCCGATGGTGATATAGTGGTGGTGTTGGGGTGCCGGGGGGGGGGGGGGGGGGGTGGCGGGCGGGGTGGCGCTTGCTCACCTTCTTCACGCCGGATGGCAGCGGAGATGCAAATATGTTGCTGCGCCTGTGGACATCGTCGCACACCAGGCCACCAGTGAATAGCGAATTAGGAAACGGGGGGGTATGGCTTGGACACCGAGGAGGTTTCGGCCAACAGTCAGCGGATAGGAGGTCCCGAATTGCAGCCATGTGAAAGGCCCCAAGGGCATCTGAAATTGAGGGAGCGGAGGATGGCGGCAAGTTCATTTTTTTTGTAGGACACAGCTACGCGAATGGCACCGGCGGCCTGAAACGATATCCGCCCGGGTGGCACCTCGGCAAGGATAAAGGAGCCGCCGGCCGAGTAGCGGGGGACTTTGGAGATATGTTGATCGGCCCATCATCGGTAAGGAGGGCCTGAGGCAGCATGTTTCACACGCAGTGGGCTCCTGAACCCTTGTCCGGGGAGCTTTCGCCTCGCGCGCACCTGGCCGGCCGGCTGGCGAGGCGCGCCACCGTCGCCGGCGCGCGCGCGCCAGCCACACCGAAGGAAACGCGGGCCGCCATCCTCACGCAGGGAAACACTGGTTTTCACGGGGAATTAGTACGTGCCAGGAGTTCAGGGGGGCAGCAAGCTGTCAGCAGCGGCGTCCTTCGTCTTGTCCTTCGTCTTCAACTGCCCGTAGTGCGCAGCTGAAATCCCACGCGCACAGGATCAGCAAGCTAATCCAGCACACACACTGCCATCGCAGGCGAAACCCTAACAATAACAGCAACAATATAACGACGTCGCGTCGTTTGGTAGCGGTTACTGCAGGCGTCAAAAGTAATGAACGGGTACCCTTGGGTCTCAGGCCGCGATTCAGATATTATTTGAGTCGTTTTTTTGTTTTTCCCCGCCCCCGGGACAGGACTGGCACCAGTGAAACCCCTGCAGCGTCTCCACGACGGCCGTTTGGGCAGCAATCCAGTTACGGAAAGCCGTGGGTAGGCGACGCTCCGTTATAGTCATCAAGCAAATTGCCGAAGCATTCTGCAATTCTAATTGAAGGTCAGTGACAAAATTTCCAACACTGTTGGATCACCGTCTAAAACACTGCCATCAAATATATTATAAAATATTATTTGAGTCGTAATCGCAAATTCTCGTCAGAATTATACGTGTACCCGGTACGAAATTACGGCGCTGCAAGCTACTCGCGATTAGTCGCAAACGCTGTTAAACCGAGTTTTTGTGCCATTGCTGCAAATCGCCGCGATTTTCGGCTGGAGGATTTGCGATTGGCCTCGCTGGTCATAAATATCGCGATATTTGCGACCGACCTAAATCGGGCCCACTGAGCCGCAAATCAAAATAATACATTGCGTAAGATACATGCTCTGCGCAATGTACAGACCAGCCACAAAAATATGAGGGTACCCGGAAACTAGACGAACATAGCGTAGAAAGTGTTCAGCACAACGAGGCCACTGTGACCGCGTGCACCGTCTCCGAAAGCGGCGCGGGGGCACCCGACGCGACGCGCGGTCGCGAGCCCACCCGCCCGCCCCACCGTAGCGCGCTAGCTACACACTCACGATGGCCTGGTACGGGCGGGAGCCTACTAGTCGAGGGCGGTCGCTAGTGGTGTGGGAGGACCTCGCCTATTTGTCGGCAACGGTGCGGTGGGGATCCAGCAAGGTTCGGCCGATGGCGCCCGACGCTGTGTGCTTCACTGAGCCTCGTCACCAACCGACAATGGGACGCTTCCCACACCGACCACCGTCCCGCACAGTAGAACGTACATTGGCGGGTCGACGTACGTTTCTATTCCCACTCGGTGGCTCCTGGGTGCCGATATGGGGCCGGGGGATAATGGACACAATGCATGCGGAGAATAGAGTCTGCGGTTGCGACCAAAAGTGGGATGTCGTTTTTCGTGAGGCCGGCGCTTCAACCCTAAACCGCCCGACGAATCTGTGGTTCGTACGAGAAACTTAGCAGGTACCCGTATGTAGATTTACGATTGCGGTTATGACTCAAAATGAAATGCGGCCTTAATACGTGCGCATGCTGCACGCCACATGCTATCGCGCGGATATGAACGGTCAAACTGATTGCCGCCATGTGGGCATATATCCTCATCCTCCCTCGAGATAGCCGCCCCTCTAGGCCTCTAGTAGTCGCACAATTAATGCGATGGCGTATGGTGGACATATACGCATTTACATCTAGCATTATTGATTGGCGAAATGCTACATCAGATGCATAAGCGTTACATCGCATGTATGCGGTGTACATCTAGGGTTATCTAAGGTAATTCTATGCCCTACTCTGAAAATATGCGGGGTCATGTTACGGCTATCGTGCGTCGTCGTGAGCCCATCATGGCCGCGCTTGGCGTATGCGCTTGAAAAATCAGCGATACCCGCCCGCTATATATAGAGTGCACCCCGGAAAAACGGGAATTGCCGCTTGGACAGAAAATGCGCAAAAAGCCAAAAATCGCAGTATACGCGCGCAGCAGTACATAAGGTCATGGTGTGGCTGTAAACTGTGTGATGCGCGGTACTACGAAGCACCCGCGCCCGATGTCCGCGCACCGTGATGGTTCGCGCGCGGCGGGCCCGCCTCGCTCGCTGCGAGGAATGTGCCGACGGCGAATCGAACGGCCGTGCGCGCGTACAATAAACGCTCAGGCCGCAGCCCGGAAGTGACGACAATCACGCTTGTTTCGCTATACAGGTAGTCGTTAATATAATTAAGGCATGTATGACACGGAACATGCTTTACCGCCGTAATTTCTACATGCACAACGCGCCACGTCGCAAAAAGCAAATGGCGACTAGCCAATCGCCATGTAGTATTTTCACTTTTTCAGTTACTTTTTGAGCCCTCAGAACGGTATGACACGGGAACAACTCTACCGGTCAAACTAGCCGCTACCGCCCTACCGAGCATCGCATGACCAACCGCACTTGCTGCTCGGCCTCCTGGGCTCCGGTCGGTTGAGCGCTGTCCGCCCGCGACATGAGATCCAGAGGGAGCCGGGTAAGCGAGGCCAGCGGGGCGATGCCCTTCCGGTCGAAACACGCTAGGAGGCAGCGCCCCGATGTGCGCCCCGGATGGCGCGACGTGCCGCTGGGACAACGACATGGCCCCCGGCGCCCCCGGCGCCCGAAACACCGAGTTGGCGCCATTGCCAAGGCGCACTGCCTGTTGGTAAACGGGCAGTGCCCCTCCGGATGCGAACATGCCAAGGGGATAGACATGATTCAAACGACTACGGGTCGAGATCGGCCGGGTGGAGATTGAGGACACGCTTGACTGGCCGCTTGACCGGCCGTGCGTGGCTCCTTGCGGGGCGATTCCGGGCGCGCAACCATGGCCTTGAGGCGTGGAATCCGTGTACCGCCCGCGCGAAATTTCGGTGGGACTACAGGGAGCGGCGGGCGAGGGGTAGCGCGATGAAAGTGGAGTCGCCAGCGACAGGGTGCCGCGTTCAAAATAGAGCGGTAGAGCGGTAGAGCGGGGGGTGGCATCGGTAGCTATCGATGCCACCCTACCGCCGCGAAATGCTAGACCGGTCTACCGCTCTAGGGGGTGACCGCTCTACGGCCGAATTGCACTTTTTGCGACGTGGCGCGCTGCGCGTGTAGAAACTACGGCGGTAGAGCGGTCTACCGGTAGAGCACGTCCCGTGTCATACAGGCCTAAGGAATTACTGATTAGGCCTGGAAGATTTTATCCGTTGTCTTTGGTGGCGATTTTGCTCGGAAAAAAGGGGGGGGAATCTTCCTTTTCCGAAAAAAAAAACTTATAGTCTGAAAGTACTTTGAACAGTACTCGTCGATGCCCCCGATGTCGTAGGCGACAGCGCCGGCGCAGCTGACTCGAAACCGGCACAGTACAGTAGCGGCGGATGGGGAGACAAACCGCCGCAATGCATCCTCTAAGCACTGTTTATGGGGTTTCAAGAACTAGTCAACTGTCCTAGTGCGACCCGTACGATCTGTTTCGGGTTTCAAACGGGTTTTACCGGTACCTTTCGGGCTGCCTTATCGCCCGCGAGCCTTGCGCCGGGCCTGGCCAGGGAGCTACTTAGGACAGCCACCATCATCTCATCTGCCCATTCATTGCCTTCCATATATCCGATATCCCTCCACCCTATCCCACCACCACCAGCACCCGCCGCCCACACCAGGCAGCACCACTATGTACCTCCTGGCGTCACTGGCGGCGTGCGTCAGCATTTCCGTTGACGGCATGACCGCGGTGCGGAACGTATGGATAAAGCTAGGCGCTCAGGAGTGGATGATGGGGCGACAAGAACTCTACGGACCAGCTGGATGAGGCAATCGAGGCCCACACCCCCGACTACCACCCCTTGCTTGCTGACACCGATATCAAGATGGTGTGCATGGCCGGCACCCGGCACGACCGTGGGCTTTCGCGAGACTGCACAGCGTTCCTGCTAGAGGCAGTCACAGACACCCTGGCGTTTCTTGCTTTGAGACGAGAGCGGTTACGATTAAGGTCGATTTCCAGCGCCCCGCTACCCGGTTACGATTAAGGTCTCGGCAAGCACCGCACAACCCGTTCCCGACGATGATGATGGCTAGCGCCGCGCCGAGCCATGAGAGTCATCACCGCCTCCCTACTCGCAATGAAAGTGCCTAGCGGCGCCCCGCTGTCTGCCAAAAACAAGCAATACAACTCCCTGATAGACTGACAAGAGTTAGAGGGCGTCGGTTGGTCGACGGACATGGCTAAACCGGTCGGCTTCGAGTTCGTCTTCGCCCTCCATCGCGCCTTGTTCCCTCTCAACTCTCGTTCCAAGACTTGCGTTGTATCTGGGGTATGAGAGCATCTCTGCAAAGGGCCAGCCCCGCCGGACAAACGCTTCGCGCAGTTCTTTGGGAAGAAGAAACTCGGACATAAGGCAGACCGGCCGAACGTTCCGAAGCTCGTTGGAGTACCTCAATACCACGCTGTCCGCAACGGTAATTGGGTCCAGAAGGGCAAGTGGCCGAGCATCATCGCGTTGCTAAAGCCCTGGAGCTCTCGCTATTTCGGTATGAGGAGCGGCTCGGCAAGCAGCGCGACTATGACCTTAAGTCAAAACTGATGGAGGAGCCGGTACGGTGAGCCAAGACGGCGTCGCATGTGGAGACCATCGAGGCGCTGAAAGCGCTGGCCATCAACCGCGATTTCCCAACCGGCATGCGCTCGCTTAGCCACCGGCTGCTGGACACCCCCGTCTATGCTGTCTCATACAGTCGGGCGGGTCTGGGGTTGACAATGTAATCAACACTGTCATTTATTACATTCATCTATGTGCCATAATATTCATCTATATGCCGTGGTCTTCTATGCATCCTCCTGCATCTATATTAACGGCCTATTTGCTGCCCCAGCCTTGTCTACAGTACTGCACAAAGTACTGTCACAGTCCCCCCTTTTTTCACCTGAAGGTGGGGGTGCCCAATACCTATAGAAGTTCATCTATAACATGTTTTTAGTTACCCTGGCTGTTCCTGCATGCTTACAAGGCACAAACACGATGTTTCCTTGTTATTTGTTTCATGGCAGTACTTTAGCAGTACTGCAGAGGAAGGAAGTATTTCCAAAGGGGGGGCCCCCAAAAAAGGGGGGGGGGGGCACCAAAGACAACGGATAAAATCTTCCAGGCCTTACACCAGCAGCGGGACCGAACGGCTCGCTGTGCCACGTGGGGCACCGATTTGCAGTTCGGCTGCTAAATGACGCCTGTAGTACCAACACCCGTGCTTTTATTATTTTGTTATTTCGCGCTACCGTACCACTAATACCGGTACGTAAGGATTATTACTACCCTGTACGGGTACAGCGGTACAAATCGCCATATTTTTCGTGCTGATGGGTGGGACCTTCACTCAATAATTGGGCAGCAATCCTGAGGAGGTATAGGTACCGTATCGGCGGTTTCACAGCGGCGTTAGTCGGCCACGCCGGGAGAGGGCGGCCGGCTAGCGCCTTGGGGGCAATTCTAGCTGTTGGGCATGTGCGTCCGGGCGCTGGGGAGCAAGTGCAAGTCTTCAGGACTGCCGTGACGGGAGCTGACTGTTCGGTGTGCGCGGTGCAAGTTGCAGGTGGCGGCGTGATTGGGGCGGGGGCCGCAGCGGGCGGCATTAAAAAGGTACCGCGCCCAAGTACTTTACCGTGATGGACGCCCAAGGGAGCGGGGGCGGGGGGTTGAGTGCGCGGTGAGCTGCCTCGCAGGGTTGGGCGCGTATGGGTTGTATGTAGGAGTTGTAACTATTGGAATGATTGCATATTTCATTCCATAGCCCATTGCCTGGCGCGCTGGCAGCGTTGGGTGTGGGTGGCGCGGGGCTGGCGGCGCCGGATGTGGACAGCGCCCCCCTCCCCCTTCCGTCAATGTAATCAAGACAACCACTGCTCCAATGCGTCCCGGGAGGATGGTGGATTTACAGCCGTAGGATTTATCAACCGCAATTCTGTCAGTATTGGATTCAGGTGGCGCGGGGGCGGCGCGCGGGCGCTCGAGCGGCGCGCAGGCGCGCGGACGGCGCGCTGGCATGCAGACATCTTCATCTATGTCTGTCCGTTGTGGCTAGGACATCCTTCATCCTAAAGCATGGTATTGCATCTTTCTAAGTCAAGAATCCTTCTATTGCAGCGGGCGCTGCAATACACACCTGCCACAGCAACAACATTGCTACATCATGTGCTATTATATCATATATACAATGATAATTGTCTGAAGTGTCATCGCTGTCCCGCTTCACGGCCAGGGAGGGCGGGATAATCCGTCACAATTACTCAAACATATATGTTAGGGCCATTCATGCATTGAAACTACAATTTCCTAGACATATATAACAAGTACTTTGCGTATTTCAGATAGAGGTAATACTAAGAGTAACAGCTCTAACCGTAAAACAGTCGCCGGCCAAGATGCAACAGGTTTTGGCACCGGTATGCTGCTGACATGATGGGGGCATTGCTGGTGAGTATGGCACCTTGCTTCACCGGCGGTGTTGTGCTTGTATGAGGGAGGAATAAGTGGGGGGGGGGGGAGCCATGGGAACCGCGCGCGGCCGGTGGGTTGCAGCTTATCTGCACGAGGCGCAGCAGTGCCCCCGGGTTGTGTTGTGAACTAAGGGATGCGCGGGCAAATAGGAGGGAGAGGGGCTGATTTGGGCGATTAGGTAGGGCATGTGCAGAGATATGGGTCTCCCAGGGTGCTGGATTGCCCGACCTGCTGCAGGCCAACAGTGCTATTCGAGCTTTTCCATCCAGTGCACTGCACGTGTGCCCGCCTCAGGCATCGATGGCATCCAAGTCTATTGGCTCATATGCAGTGATTAATCTGCGATCTGGGAGAGCTTTTGCCACTCTCTATTGAAGTAGGGCATCCCCATGGTATATGATTATGAATTGGCTGGATACCTGCACTAAATGTTATTCTAGTGCGGACCATATACTGTTGGACCATACACAACCTGTGGGGCCATATTCTGTGCGGGGATATGGTCCCACAGGGTAGTCGTGATGCCGCGGTGGCCTTGCTGCAAATGGCCAACTATTCGTGGGGTTGGCTTCTTGGTTGAGCCTGGCGAGGCCGTTAACCGAGCTGCCGTGGTCATGTGGATGTGCCCTCTCAATGCTTTCGTGGGAGGCTCTATGTTTCAGCAGCACCGGGCCCAGTCCATGTGGCTGTGCTGTTGCGCAGGCCCATCTGATGCCGGCGCCGCACAAGGCCAAATCGGTGTCGGTACGGCACAAGGCCAAGTCGGCGGGGCTGTGGACGGGTTGCAGTGTTTGTATCGCCATGTGGCCGTGCCTGCTCAGTGCTGCTGCGCGGGCCCTTGTGCCCGAGCCGCACGGGGCTCAGTCCATGGGTCCCGAGATGGCTTGTAGAGTTGTCATTGCCATGTGGCCGTGCTTGCTCAGTGCTGCTGCGCGGGCCTTTGTGCCCGAGCCGTACAGGGCTCAGTCCATGGGTCTGCAGATGGCTTGTAGAGTTGTCATTGCCATGTGGCCGTGCCTGCTCAGTGCTGTAGCTGCGCGGGAGGCTGGACTCTTCTGATGGCCGCTGGCTCTGCCGGCAGGCGCGCGTCACATTAGCGCTTTCCAACTCGACACTGGGGCGCACCACCAGCTCCTCGCACTCCATATGCGGCTGAGCCTGCGCCATGATCTCTGATATGCTCATGTGCACATGCATCCTGAGCATGGGCGCTGATTCGAAGGATACTGCGATGACGCGCCGCGTCTCGCCCGGTGGCAGCAAGCTGGGCTCAGCTAGTGCCAGCGCACCCAAAGACCGGAATTGCTGCGAGCTGATCTGGGTGTCTGATCTCCCCACTTTGAAGGGTTCATACGCAAAGGTCCGCATCAGGTTGTGGGGGTAAGCTTTGCTCCTGTGATGACAGCACCAGTAGCTCACCTCCCCTTGCCGCGGCAGCATGCACTCCTCCTTGTAGCCGCCAACGATGCACACCGCCTGCCACACAGGGAGGCGCACGGGCGGGGCGCCTCCTTCAAAGTGTAGCACCATGTGACGGGAGATCAGGCGCGCCGCGTCGGGGTGGCGTTCAACGGCGTAGGTGCCGTTTCCGGTTGGTCTGACATGCCCATGGTTGTCGAATTTCGGGCCGTGTTCAAAGGGATAGCAGCGCTTGCAGGCACCCTGCTTCAGGTGCACGGACGGGACCAGCACCAGGCTCTGCCCCAACACAAGCAGCAGGCCCACAGCGACCGTTGCCCACACCAGCGGCCGCTGCGAGAGACTAGGCGCCACTAGGGGAGATTTTCTGCCCGCGTTGGCACCTTCCTCGGTGTGTGTGCCGTCCAGTGCCGGCTCTGGCAGCCAGCGGTCCAGGATCAGGCGGTCCAGCAACGCGCCCCATGGCGTGAACAGCGCCACCTGCAGCGCTGCCAGTGGATAGAAAGATATGCCCAGGAGGAAGGCCACCATGAGGTGGAAGCATACTGCGAGAACCGTGCTCAGCGTGCGGACCCACGGCCCGCACAACAGGAAGTACCAGTGCATGCACTCCCACCCGACCACCAACGCACCGCCCGCCTCGATCAGGCCGGGCGCCTTATCGATCGAGCGCACGACCGGGAACAGGTATGTCTCGCAGCCTGCGCGCAGTGGGTTGGTGAGGACGCTTCGGAGGGAGGGAAACATGGGCTCGCCCCAGCGGCGTAGCCACATGCCCGTCATATTCGAACGCAGGAAGCCTTCTTTCGCCCAGCTCAGGATGAATGTCGAGCCCCACTTCGCTTTGCCGAGTCCGGAGGACAGGTAGAAGAGACCGATAAACAGCGCTGCGAATACGAGGGGCGCGCTGTAGGCGCGGCTCCGCTGACGGCACACGTCTCGCAAGGCTTGCGGCCAGCCGCGATACGCGGTAAGGACGGCGCCCGCCAGGCGCGCGCCCATACCCGCCTCGGCAGTCGTGGGGCTACTTGCCCACGCTGCGCGCACCGACTCGACGAACGCGTCCACGGACAGCGCGTCGGCACAGGGCGAACCCGCCATAAGCAGCAGCACGGGCCCGAGAAAGTCATCAGAGTGGCCGCGGTCCAGGTGCAACGCGACCTGCGCCACGCGGCAGCGCACCAGTAGGAGGGCGGCGGCAGCAAGAGACACCGGCGAAGCTGCGCCAAGGAGGGCGAGCCATAGTGCGACGCGCAGCGCCCGCAGTTGCCCTACACCGAACGCGGTCGGGAGAGGCCAGACGATCGGCCACGTACGGCTGAGCCCAACATCCATCACGTTCCCTTCGTGCCCCCAAGCCAATGCAGTTTTGAGGTCCTGTTCCTCGTGGAGCCACTCTAAGGCCAGCCAAAAGACTGCGATGCGCACAAGCGCGAGGTCCGCGGGGCTTGCCACCCACCAGTGCGGCAGAACAGCCCTGGTCGCAATCAGTAGGACCCTGGACGAAAGCCTTGCTCCGACGGCGCGGCGTAGAAACGAGGACCACCCGGCGGCGAGGGATGAGCTTCCACGGACCATTGGCGGCACTCACTTCCGCCGCGGGGGCAACTCGGCCGCTTCACGACGAGCGTCGTCGACGACAGCGTGACGGGCGTTTTGATAATCTGATGCTTTCTGCTGCTCCGGCGCGCATATTATAGTGTGGGATCCGTTGACCGGCCAGGCTGAAGGGCGTGACGATCAGGAGAGCAGTACAGCATCAGTGCTAATTTTAACATCTGCTGCGCACTGAAAGCAGAACAAAAATAAGCAACTTTTATAGTAATGGACTATGGTAGCAATCCTTATTACCGGTACCTGGTAAGGATTAGCTCTGCGGACCGACGTTCCTGGTAATGGGTTTGGTTAATTCGACAGCGTGGAAGCTCTGATATTTCCAACTGTGCCTTCCCCGCTGCTCCGGAGCGCATAATATTATAGTGTGGGATCCGTAAACGGTCCAAAACGGGCGGGACGATCGGGAGAGCAGTACAGCATCAGTGCTAATTTTAACATCTGCTGCGCACTGAAAGCAGAACAAAAATAAGCAACTTCTATAGTAATGGACTATGGTAGCAATCCTTATTACCGGTACCTGGTAAGGATTAGCTCTGCGGACCGACGTTCCTGGTAATGGGTTTGGTTAATTCGACAGCGTGGAAGCTCTGATATTTCCAACTGTGCCTTCCCCGCTGCTCCGGAGCGCATAATATTATAGTGTGGGATCCGTAAACGGTCCAAAACGGGCGGGACGATCGGGAGAGCAGTACTGTTAGGCTGCATTTCATTTTCGGCCGTAACCGTAGTCGCAAATAATCGTACGGGTACTAAAATCCCGTAGGAACCGCAAATTCGGCAGCACGTTTACGGTTGCGGCCGGCACCGTGAAATGTGACATCCCATTATCTGCCGCAACCGCAGAGTCGGCGGCGATTCGTTTTTGAATATTTTGAAAAGAAAAGGCGCAGGTGGACGGGCGGCTGCTCATACCTCGCCCCCTCTCCCCCACCAGCAGCACTAGGACGATCACCGCCCCGTGCGTACCCGAGCGCAGCCCGCTCGGGGAACCCCTATCTCGCGTTCGGTCAACATGCCTATATACTCCAAGCTCGCGTTGGCCGATGGCCACGGTGAGATGGCTGCCATTGTGGCGGGCATTGCCGCCGTCGCGCTTGTGAAGAGACGGCGCGACAAGGCTCGCGCGCGTCAAGGTCTTAATGCCGAGCGCGGACGGGGGCCTGCCCGTGCTGCGACTATTACTCGGAGGAGGCCTCGCGTTCGGTACGTCAGCGCGCAAGGAGGTGCCTCCCGCCGTAGGCGCCCGGAGTTCACGCAGTGGCATCTGGATTATGTCGACAACGCTGAGCATCTGGCGAGTGGCGAGGCCGAGATCTTGCGGGAGGAATTCCGCAACAAGTTCCGTGTGCCGTACACGATGTTCCATGAGGTCTTGGAGGAGACCATGAAGTCCAACCTGTTCCCGTGCGAGGACAATCGTTGGCGTGGCAACACGCCACACCCCCTCATCATGAAGGTTCTTGCCGCCCTGCGCCGCCTAGCCCTCGGTGTGCCGTATGATGCCCTAGAGGATATGTCAGGTATTTCAAAATCGACCCTGTCTCGCTTCTGCCCTGCATGGGAGGACTGGTTCCTCGAGAGCTACTATGACGACTGGGTTCGCTTTCCTGATGACATTGATGAAGCTGTTGAGTTGTTCCGTCGCTGTGGTCTTCCCGGCTGTAGCAGCAGCATGGATATCGTTCACATCCGCTACGATCGCTGCCCAGCTGCGCAGCGTCCCCTGCACACTGGGAAGGACGGAGAACTTCCCTACCCTCGGGTATCAGTTTCACTCAGGGCACAACCGCTGCATCTTCCATGTGTCTGGTGCTTTCCCTGGGGCAAGGAACGACAAGACGATCGTGCGTTTCGACGAGCACCTGGACGAGCTCATCATCAACCCAAAGTACGCCAACTACACGTACAGTATCAAGACCAAGATTGGCCGTACTGTGACCATGGAAGGACTCTGGGCGCTCTGTGATGGTGGCTACCACAAGTGGCTGCACACCATCTATGGCAGCAAGCATGCCGACACTGCGTCATGGCGCGCCTGGTCTGGACTGTGCGAGTCAACACGCAAGGATGTTGAGTGTGTGTTTGGTGTCATGAAGGCGCGTTTCCGTGTGCTGGCTATTGCCTCCCTGGTGTCTGATGCGCAGAGCTGCACCAGAACAGTTCGTGTTTGTGCTATCCTGCACAACATGTTGCTGCTGCAGGATGGCATGGCCCAGAATGGCACCGAAGAGTCTCACTGGCGGCGTGTGGATGAGGCCGAGGCGAAGTCGTTCGGCGTACGACTGCCACTACCTGTCACCACCTTCAGGGTTGGCTCCAACACCGTCGGCGTGGAGGAGGAGGAGGTGGACGACGGCTTCGACCAGAAGCGTCAGCAGCTTGTCGACCACTACATGCATGAGCTGCGTAATGGAAACATTTTCAAGTTGAACCCCGTGTCTGGCCCCCCGGAGTAGATGGCAATAATTGGTTCTAGTAGATTTGATTACATGAGCTATGTAATTCACCGTCCCTTCCCACGTCATCAAATCTTGCCAAACCATCGAATAGATGCACGCTCGCTCGCTCGCAGCATGCTCGCTCTATAAACGGATACAGATGCAGCAAGGCAACCGCATGCTCGCTCTATAAACGGATACAATTGCTGTAAAGCAGCAGCAAGATGATCGCCGTATAAACGTATACAGCTGCATCATGGCAGCATCATGCTCGCTGTAGAAACTGATACAATTGCAGCAGGGCAGCGGCATGCTCGCTCTATAAACGGATACAACTGCAGCATGGCAGTAGCATGATTGCTCAAAAACTGATACAGCTGCAGCATGGCAGCAGCATGCTCTAAAATCTGATGCAGCGGTAGGAGATACGCCGCGCTGTGATGCAGCATGGACATGACAGATGGACAAAAGGCAGCAATTTCAAATATAGTAATGAGCGAGGGAGGGGTAGCATCGTTACAGCGTGCGTGACACAACTACATCGGCGTAGATGCGGCAGGGGGTGCATCAGCAGGCACGTCGCTGCTGGTGCCGCTATTGTTGGCCAAGTTCATGGACATACTTGTCAGCTCAGACAGTGATTGCAATGCAAATGTGTGTTGCGTGGTACCTGGTGGGAAATATTGCAGTTGCAGTTTGACAGCTTCCAGCGCTGCAAGCCTTTCCTTTGCAACTGCAGCCTTTTTCGCAGCCTCATCTTGCTCTTTGATGTGGACGACTTGGGTGGTCAGTGATCCTTTCACTCCCAGCAAAGCGTTGGAGATGTCACTCAGCGCCTTGTCCACCTCGTCATCCTCTGTAGGCGCTAGTGAGTCTTGGGCCCTGCCACCGGTAGCGGTGCTCGCAGCCACGCCGCCGCTCTTGCGCTTGGAGGGGCGCTCCGGGTCTTCCTCCTCGGCATCAGGAGCCGTCTCCTGGCGAGCTTTCTTACGTTGGGCGGCGCGCCCTTGCGCGCGGCCGTTGCCACCAAGTGGTTGAGAGCCAGGGCGGAGACATGCTTCGTCGTTGCCGGGCGGACCATGAAACAGAAACACCTCCCACTGATTCGTTGTCCATCGTTCTGGAGGCACTTCACTCGAGTCGGCAGGCAAGTTCTTCTTCATACGCCAGTACTGCATGCGAGTCTCGGTGACGTAGTCGGCCGCCTGCCAACCGCTGCGCTCCTTCTTGGTCACGCGGTGCCATATGGGTGAAATCTGGTTGATCACATCCTTCCTTAGGGCCGCCTGTGCCTTCCACATGCTCTTAGGGTTGCAGCGCCCGATCCGAGCCGACTCCTCTGGTGAACGCCGGGACTTCCACAGCTTCAGCTCCTGCACCTTCTTCGTCTTGATCAGGTACCGCCGGGCTGTCCCCTTTTGTAGACGGCCAAGGGTTTGAATCTGCTTCCACTCCGACTGCGCGATCGCCGCCCACAACAGGGCGAGGGTCTCACTCGCGTCATAGTTCGGCCCGCGACCTTTGCCAGTACCTGACCCGTCGGCGTCCACGTTTTCCTGGTCACCCTCGCCCTCGTCCTCCTCATCCCCTTCGTCCTCATCGCCGCCGTCCTCGTCCTCATCCCCATCCTCATCCTCAAGCTCTTCATCGTTGTCCTCGGTGCTGACGTTGTTACCCCGCACGGCGCCGTCAGCCGACTCACCTCCAGGCCCAACTTGCTCTTCGTTCTCCTCGTCCGCCCAGAAGTCGTCGTCATCCATGCTCGTAGCGCCTGGAAGCGGGGCTTGCGGCCGCGGCGGCTCGGGCGGGGGGAGGGGGGGGTTGTGGCCATCGCGAGTACTCGTTTGGGAGTCTTGTAGCCTGAGCACCCAACACGGCACGATGTGGGCGGACGACTGCCAGATGAGCCAGGTCAGTGACGTTTGACCGCAACCCCTCAGTCATGTGAGTTCAAACGTTCAAACGGGCCCAGCTTCAGCACGCCATGGCGCCGGGGCTGGTGCCGGGCCGAGCAGCAAGCAAGCAGGCGCCGCCTGGCCCTACGACCCTTTGCGGCCGGCATGTACATTGCCCTGAACATGTATATTCTGCGTAAAGTATTACTTCGATTTACGGATCAGTGAACCATATTTAGGGCGGTCGCAAATATTGCGATATTTGCGACCAGCGAGGCCAGCCGCAAATCCTCGAGCCGCAAATCCGCCAGTTTACGGTTACGGCTCAATAATACAACTCCGTGTTAAGCGTTTACGACTACATACTCGCGAGCCGCAACCGTAAATTCGTACCGGGTACCCGTACGATTATTTGCGGTTACGGCCGAAAATGAAATGCAGCCTTATGGGTTAGATGCATCTAGTACCCATGGGTCTGAGCACTACCCGGTAGTACACATGGGTTTAAGCACTAGTACCAGTACCATCACGAGACGCGGTGCTCGAAGATCTAGCGGGGCCGTTGGCCTCTGCCCTAAAGTTGCTCCCCTCCAAGCGCTCCCACGTTGCCCGTGCCGACTGCTCGGCCGCCGGGGCAGAGCCGGCGTCTGCAATGCGCTCGGCGGCCGACCTCCAAGCTATCTCGCATTACTCGGACTGCCCCTTGCACTCCATGCGGAAAGTACAGGAAACCATAAGCCACCGCATTCACACGGTCCGTTTCGCAAAGCTTGCTGCGCGTATGCCTACAAAACGGCCCTGACAGCAACCGCTTCCGAGGCCGCCTCTTACGCGCTGCGACAGCGTTCTTGGTGACTGATCCTCCAAGTGAGGGCCGCCTTGGTGAAGTCCGTGAGCGTTCCCCTGAGTACTACGATTCCATGTTCCGTGTTGCCGCTTGCCGCCCATTTGGCCTTCCGGCGGCTCCTGTCCTCTCCCTTGGCGAGCCATGCTCTTGTGCTTCTTGCTCCTTCTCGGTACAAGGTATGCTTGCCCGTTTTGAGGACGCCGGCGTGGAGTTCACTCCTTCAACTTGGGCGGTCGCATACGTTGATCACGTGGCACGTTGCTCTGGGGGCGACTCCAATCACGCCGCACACGAGTGGGCGGCACATGGCCTTTCCGACATTTGCAACGACGCGAAGTCCGCGCTAGGCGTGGGTGTCCAGATCCTCACGGACCCGTCGGTGCTTGTTTCTCTCCCGAAGGGCAGCGACGGGCGGCCTGCCGATGTTGGGGTTTTTGGGTATGTCGGTATCAGCGGAAACACGGTTGCTGTCGATACCACCATTGCCCCTATCCTCGGCGTGTCAACCTCGGATCCAACGACTGCTTTGCGGGCTGCTGAGCGCCACAAAATCCAGAAGTATGACGAGGGTGTCCGAAACGCCGCCGGCATGCTTCGCTTTGTTCCTTTCGCCGTTTCCGAGTTTGGCTCGCTGGCCCCGCACGCCGAGGCTTTCTTGGTGGAGCTCGCGAAAGCTAGCCACGCACACACTGGCCAAAAAATCGGCCGGCTCTTGTCTGCGTGGCGCCGCCGTTTCTCCTTGCTCATCAACATGGCACAAGCAGATAACGTTCTTGGCGGGGTCGCGGCCTCGCGTGCGGCACGTGATGGTGCTCCTGCGCCTGCGTCGCGTCGCTCGTCGGCATGTGTTGCTATGACCCGGGTCATTGGCTGCAAGCGTCCTCGCCGCGGCTCACATGATAGCCTACATACCCCGGGGCGGGGGTTCCTTTGGTTCCTGGCAGCTAAGTGACTTCGTGGTTTCCTTTGGCTCCTTCTTGGTTCTTGGCTCCCTGTCCTCCTCCTCGACCTTGGTTTCAGGTTTGTGTCTCTCTTTTGCTGGCAACCTTTCATAGTTGCTGTTTGTTCTGTTTGTAGTGCGCTTTTGTGAAAGCCCTAATGTAATAATGAACGTCAGTACCATCACACGTGGGGAACTGCCCTTTTTGTAATTCACACCAGTACCATCACACGTGCACACGTGCACGCGTGGCCCGGACTAAACCGTGCGCGCATCACTCATCCATCCCGCCTCATGCGGGATGCGGGCCCCTTTTAGGCGGCTTTATGTGTTGATTTTTAGTATTTGTGAGGAGATATTCTCACGATATATATACGATACACTCTCGCAATGTGTCATCCTCGGATCCTCCGCGCTTTTGATAGTGCGCGGCTATCAAAAGCTATCTCCTTACAGTATTACTTATAGCAGTGGATTTGTTACTGCCCTTCTTGTAATTCAAACAAGTACCATCAGTAGCGTGGATTTTTTACTGGCCTTTTTGTAATTCACACCGCCAGTGCCAGAAGCGTCATCATTAGTCGCTATATTAATCTTTCGCAACTCACGTATTAGGCGGAAACTGCGTTCGTTCCATACAATGTTATGGGTACCGGAAACACCGCGAATGTGTCCGGATTCATTCGTCTGCGTCGTCCGACCCGTCGCGACCCCCAGCTCCGTTCGTTTGTTGAACGGTGTTAAAGACCAGAAATTTCGTCTACGCACGGTCTTCGACGATTTGCGTAGACCGTTCGGTCGTAGACCGTTCCGGAGGCAACTATACACAGCTATCCTGCCACGATCGCGCGGCAACAACACCAGCGCTCGACCTCGTCCGGCTCTCTGCCCACTCCGGTATCACCAAAATCTGCAGGTCCGGCTGCTGCCTCCGCCCGGACCCCTCTTCCCCCCCTCCCTACACCGTTCTCCTGCCTTCGCGCCGGCCTAGCCGCCACCGCGTTTTGCTGACAGTCTTGATGCCCGCCGTGCAGCAGCCCCTAATCCCCATGGCGACGACCAACGCTCCTTCCGCTCTTCGTCGTCCCTTCCGCGTCGTTCGACCCAACGTTGCGCCTGCTGCCCCAGTCCGTCACGAGCAGTCCCCGCCGTAAACCCCTGCCCGTCCTGGCATGCATCAGGCAGAAGGAGCAGCCGAACCATGAGCTAGTGCCCCCTCGCTTCGTTGCCTTGAAGCGGCCAGGCACATCAGCAAACACTGCACCAACGTACACATGCGATGCAACATGGCGGCAGGCAACGCACATCAACAGGCGGGATACATATCAATCACAACAGCGAGCAAGATCTCCCTAAACGTCATGATGTACAACATGCCTCAACATATGTGACTCATGCACAACATTAGGCAGCAAGTTCACGGCTTCACGCAGCGCGGAAAGCATACATACCCGATTGCGCAATGCCCGTCGAACCTTCTGTGCCGGTCCGCCAGCTGGTGGGCTCTCCGCCACCAAATTTTGGACTACGAGCGCCCCTCCATCCTCGCTTTGCATGCTGGCGATCTCCATGCATGTGTCCTCCACGTAGACATCGATGCCCTTGGGTGCAAAGGGGCCAGAGATAATCAACACGACCTTCCTATTCTTCTTCCCTCCTCTGTGGGATGATGGCTAGTCATGGCTCCCCACAAAACATTGACACATCAATGGGCTATTCAGAACACATAAATAAATTAATAGTGACATCACAAGACGGAGGGCAGCTTCAGTGCCCCACCCGATGGCGACTATCCAGCAAGAATCTGACTTGCTAGCGAAGAGCTCCACCCCATCAGCAAGCATGATGTAAACTCCGTTGTCCGTTGCGCTGAACCCCCCATCTGTGGCAGCGTCCATGGCTCGGCACTGCTCATAAGTCCAGAGGTTGTTGTCACTGTTGTCCCGGTGTGTCCCCCGCCACTTGCACCATTGCTCATCCCAGAAGAATTGACTCACTACCTGTAGCAACACAAATGCATCGTTAAGAAAATACTATGTGCTGGTGTGCACCGGGCAAGCCAAACATGGCGCGTGCTCGTTACTTGCTTGACGCCATATATAGTCGTAGAAAATTTTCCTGGCCACTGGTGTCCATGTCCGCCGCCTCAATGACTCCGTCCGGAGCCTATCTTGGAATGTGATAGTGAGGGCATTTGTCATCCCAAGACCAGACACCGTTATGCCAATCATCCATAGAGTACGCATGCCTATTGCATGGGCAGCTGTGCCAATTAATTATTTTCTGAGAAATAATTCTGTATGAACTGAGAAATATTAAATTATTTCTCAGTACTCGTACTCGCGGCGTTGTTCCGAGAAATTTAAAATTTATTTCTCAGTTCTTACAAGTACGGCGCTGCGCGTCCGGGTCTGGATGTATCATCTGGGAAATATACTATTTTAGCTAACACGCTGTATGTAAAGTTTGCAAATATTTCCCGAAACTTCGCATAGTCGCCTGGGCTGCGCGCGCGGACATAAGGCCGTATTATATTGTTCGCGTCGCCATTCCCCGCGCGGGCCGGCACAGCGCGTCGGCACAGCGCACACACCCGCCGCCATCGCCTGCGCCAGGGTTCCCGCCTACTCGATCTCTCCACGACACAGGTGTCGCCAACCGCCCTTGTCACGCAGTGACCTCCCCGTCTGTGGGTTCCGCGGTTAGGGGGGGGGGGGGGGGGGGGGAGAAGCGGGCGGAACCGGGCGGCGGTGGGGCGGCGGGCGGCGGGCGGCGGGCGGAGGTCGCGGGCTGGTAGCAGTCGCTACTCGCTACCCCCGGAGTAACAGCGCATGTAGCGAGTAGCGACTACTTATTTGGCTTGCATAACTTACCCGCGCGCTGAAATCATGTTCTAGAACCCCAAATAAATTAATTGTTTTGCGGAAAGTTTTTCATGAAAATACATTTTTGCGTATTTCTCAGTAAGTGATACAATATTTCTCAGAAAATGATTTCTTACCCCCTTCCTATACAGGAATGATAACTTTTTCTTAACTCGTAACGGTACACGGTACGGGTACAGTGGACGGTCAAGATCTCGTCCACATGTACCCGCGGCGATCTGACGGTCCGTGTAGAACGGGTATCGCTATTGATAATTATCATTCCTAATGATAACTTTAGCGCTCTTCAATCCCGAAGCCGCTCGGGATTGAAGAGCGCTGGAGTTATCATTACAGATAATGATAACTTTTCCGTCCCGTACGGTACGTTTTTAACGCCCCTGTGGCCGCCGCCCGCCTGTAGTTGTCGCCTCTGCCACCCGGTCGGACCGCCATTGCGGACCATCAGCTCGAGGACCCCGCCCGCGTGCCCCGCCTGTGCGCACCCGTAGGCGCAGCCCAAAGGAGCGTCCTCGCCCGCTTGTTCGCTGGCAGCGTCATCGCCGCCGGCATCTCCGCAGGCTTCGCCGTCGCTGCCGTCCCCGCCGTCATCCGCCTCCAGCTCGTGGTCCTCGTCCCCTACGCCGCCGTAATCCCACAGTTCGTTGCTCATCTTCGGTGTCGTGCGGGCGAGGCGGGAGTCGCTGCGCTTGACTGGGCCGAGGAGGTGTCGGCAAGTGGGTTTGGGTGGAGGATGCGGAGTGCGGGCGATGCCGGCTGCGCTGCCCGGCACGGTGCCCGCGCGAATCCGCTATCCTGTACGGGCGGCGGTGATGACGGAATGATAACTTATCATTTGCACTGTATAGGACCGTGGTCGCGATAATGATAAAGTCACCCGGAAAAGTTATGAAAAATAGTTATGAAAGTCTGTATAGGAAGGGGGTTACAAAATTATTTCTCAGTTCATACCAAAAAATATTTCTCAGTTCATATTTCTCAGTTCTTACAAAATTATTTCTCAGTTCACACCAAAAAATATTTCTCAATTAATATTTCTCAGTTCTTCCAAAATTATTTCTCAGAAAAATAGACAGTCCAGCTGTGCCTAATGTATTGCTTGACGTCGGGCACGTTCAATGTTAGGCTCTAGCTTAAGCCTGTTCTTTAGGCCCTTCAGGATGCAGCGGAAGGATTTATTAAGTATGGCCAATCTCTTCTGGTTACAGGGGTTCCTGGGTTATAGTCTGTCTCTGAGTTCTACCTAAGCTAGTAGACTTGTCCGAGGCGGTATTTATATCCGCCGAGGTCATAGTCATACCTGTGCTATGTTAGCCGGGTGTCATGGGATACCCGTGCTGTGTTAGCGACGTAAGGCTTGAGTCAGAGAACTCTAGAAAATTCCTGAACAGTCTTCGGCCTTATACTACTTGTACTTACACCCCGCAACTAATATATACAGCGACTCCGCGGATGCGTAGTCGTAATACTACTTTAGCGGGGAATTATACCTGCTAGTATAGCAGAATATTATGGCTAAAGGGAAATGGAGTATAACACTCTCTCCCCCTTAAGCACAAGCATCCTCGCTGTGCAGGTGTCACAGAACTACATTAAACTACATTATTGGTCTTGATCTTGAAGTTCAGGCGAAAGGTACTCGACTTGGGTAGCGATTACGGAACCAAATGAAGTCTGGCTCACAGTAATCTGTCCGTACGGTTTAGACAGTTAGAACGACTGGAAAATGTCCAAGTGTTTGACTCCGCGTAGGAGCTCCCAGGTGTCTTCGCTTGGTACGTTGTACGGGAACGCCCATCGCACTGGAAACAGTAGTCCTGTCCCATTGTTGTTGAAGGCAACATCGAGTATGTCTTGAACATAGAATCGGTTTGCGTCATGGACAATCGGTACTCGTTCAGGCTTCGTCTGTTCGTCAGGGTCGTCATACCACTTTTCCACACTCGTCGAAACGGGGTTCGCCTAACCGCGCTTAACACGGTACTTGTACTGTATCCGTACTCAATTTTACTATACGATTACTGTATTCCGTATCACCCGCGCCTAACCCTCCCCTATATCCGCTTACAGTCAGCTTATCTCGGCGGTGGTCGCGAGTACCCGCGCCGCCATGACTGTCATGGCAGTACCCGTACGCAAATGGTACGTGATATGACGGCGTACCAGTACCGGAACTGCCCTTTTTGTAATTCACACCAATACCAGTACCAGTTCCAGGCCGCTTTTAGGCGGCTTGCTGTGTTGATTTTCTAATTCTGGGGAACTGCCCTTTTTGTAATTCACACCAGTACCGGGATATCGTGCATGAACTAGTCATGCACTGCTGTCGCACACTGCACACTGCTGCACACTGCGCACTGCGGCGCACACTGTCGCACACTGCACACTGCGCTAGTACTGATGTACTATAATAGAATCCTTTATGCGGGCCGCGCGCACCGCGTCCATCACACAGCAAACTTCC
Source organism: Tetraselmis striata (assembly GCA_006384855.1). Lineage (NCBI taxonomy): Eukaryota > Viridiplantae > Chlorophyta > Chlorodendrophyceae > Chlorodendrales > Chlorodendraceae > Tetraselmis > Tetraselmis striata. The sequence continues at coordinate 72,380 of VCJN01003421.1, read as the reverse complement.
TCACCCACCCCGAGCTGCACATAGCGCGCTTGCCCCCAGTGCGCGCGGCCACTGCGCATCACGCCCCCCGGAGCGCAAACCTTATCTCATGGGTACACATTACTGGCGGTAGTAGGGCAGGTGGTGCCCACAGTGGTCAACAACGGCTGTGCACTCGGCCGCATCAGGTACGGACGCCGCCCTTTTTGCCCCACTCACTCACTGCGGCCCACCCACGCCAAACATAATCGGAGACATTTCGGCACCGATCCCACCCGACACGCACCCGATATCGCTAGAGGAAGGGGAATCTGAGGTCGTTGCCGTGGCGGATTTTTGAGTTCCTCCGTTGTTCTCTCGCATCGTCCGTTGATGCTACAACGGGTTGGAGGCTGAAAACCCTTCGCGCCGACGCAGCGCCCCAACGATATGGCGCGACGCGAGAATTGCGCTCGGTGCGTTCTGGCCGTTTCGGCCACCAGCCCGCCGCCTCCGAATTCTGCCGGAAGTGTGGCAAGTCCACCACAGTAGACGGCCTACCAGTGATAGGCGAGGAGGCGTTGGTCTCGGCGGTGACCGAAGCGATGTACGACCGCATGAACGGCCACGGCCACCACGTGGAGCTGCCAACTGGCTACTCAGTGGGCCCAAGTGATCCAAAGGCATGGCCCTTCCTCACTGCCTTCGATGATCCCAAAGTATACGCAATGCGCGAGCTGCATGCGCTGTGCGAGGCGCATTTTATGCACCCGATGGACGATAGCGATGCTCTGCGCGATGTGATGGGCTGGGATGCAGCGCACCGATCCCGCCACCGCTTCCCATAGAGACGGGTGGCTATGTATTCCGGTGGGAGGCGCTGCCGGGCAAGAGCGAGGCAGACAAGCTGGAACAGTAGGCGCTCCGAGCTGTGCGCTCAGAGCGTGCGCGTGAGTTGGGTGAGCGCGCTCGGAAGCTGCGCGCTACGGAGTGGCAGGAGCGCATGGAGCGAGAGTGAGCGGGTATCTCAGACAACACCAGCGAAGGCGACTAAAGCGGCGCAGTTCTGAAAGCTACGACAGCATTGACAGCTGGGATGCGGTAAAGTGCGGGCCATATGAAAAGAAGTACTTCATGCAGAGGAGGGCGGGGCGCGAAGCAACGATGGAGGCGGGAGGCGAGGCGTTCAACATCGGTGAGGGGGGCTGAGGGCAGCGGTGAGCCGAGCACCTGCCGCTCATGTGACATGGTTGTCTATGGCAAATCCAGAAAGGGCGAGAAGGGGAAGGGACACGCTCACTAGATGTAATTAATGCATTCACATCTTCCTTCGCTTCGTCGCCGCTTTCTCTGCCATCTCTGCCTTCACGGCACACGCCTTTGCCTTGGGCAGGTGGGGCTGTGCACGATGGGGTGGTCCATGCATGTCACGGTGGTGCGCGATCAAGGTGCTGCGCGTCGTGACTTGGCCAGTCATGGAGAGCATCACCTTGCCGGACTTGAGCAGGTGCTGGGGCTGTTGGTTGCTGCCGTTGCGGAAGCCCTCCTTGATCTCCATATTTGCAGTGCTCCATGCACTGAGCACTCAGTGCGTCAAGGTTGCCATGCAGTTCTATCCATCGGGAAATTGCCGTCATGCAACTTCATGCACGGAGTGATGTCCTTTGCTGCCGCGATGTCCATGAAGGCTGCGAAGAATACCTCTGTAGCTGCCCGTAGCTTGTAGGTCAAGGTAACTTATTTCGTTGTCGCTGAGCGCCACCTCAAAAACAGCGCGATGACTTCGCCTCCCGTTGTGTTTGCAGTTGGAGATGCGTGCTATCAACGCCTATGAGCACTGGACTGAGGGAGGGCCCGATCAACACTATCTTCCAGCAGGACTTTGTCTTCCCGCCCAGGATTGTGCATGGCAGACTTGTCACATATACATGGACAGAGGCCATCAGCATTGCCAGCAGGGGGCGGCGGCAAAGGGCCGCTGGTGACGCTGTGCCGAGGCAGATGATCAGGTGATGGGCCACCTGTGTTATATATTATTGCTGAAGCATCTTACATGTTGTTGTTGCTTTCCTGCACTTTGCGCTGATGCTGATAGTGCAGCCCGGCACGGGTGGTGCTCCTACTTGAAGCACTCCCATGCCTACGACATCGCCGCCCTCGATGAGGATGATGGCGGTGTTGATGCCATGCAGTAGTAGCATATACGCAGCAACCGTGGCGTGTATGAATTGAGCATATCCATATGTTGCGGGAGCAGTTGCGTAGTATGGCAGGCGCATGATACATATAGGCGTCGGTTGGATCTGGGGTTTCCAAATGTAATGTTAAGCAATACTATCTTACGAAACATGGCCAATCTGCATTATGCTTGCACATGCCTGCTTCACTAATTTTCCTGACACACTCACAACATATTTTTTCTGATACTGACAACATGGGTCAATGTTACGCATGGATGCCGCGGTGTACTGCAGTATCGTCGCGAGCAAGTATTGTCAACCGATGCTGACACAAAAGTTTGCATTTGTCTTTGCCGTTATACACATCTGTACTTTTGTGAATTTCATGTCATTTGTGGTATGTATGTTGATGTGCATGTAATCTGTTCAGCAATAAGATTAATGTGAAACGCGCTGTGCATTACATACAACAGCAGATGCATCGTAGTGTCATTGATAATGTTATTGTGACGCCCCGGGTACCGAGGTACCATTACTACTCGAGACTGGTGCAATGATATAAAGTACGTGATGAGCCACCAGCCGCGCGCGCACTTTCACTCTTTGGCACTTCCTCTTCGCCTATTTATGCTGACCGCTTCGCATGAAGAGCAGATCGCCCTGCGCGCCCCCCGTGCCACCATGGCCTCCGTCAGCACTTTCCATGCCGCTGCCGGGACGGATGACGCGTCGTGGGAAGATATCATGCTGCCGAGAGGAGCACGCGAGCCCCCGCCTGTCCCGCGCGGCCCGCCCCTGCGCTACTACCTCACGACAGTCAGCGCCGATGACACGTCGAGCGTTTTTGACTGGTCAAGCTGAACGGCCCGTCTGCCCACCCTAATTGACCGTGGAGGAGGAGCAAGCTGCCTTGCTTAAATCGATGAAGCCGACGCATGCAGCAAGGGTTCTTTGCATCCCCAGTGCAAAGGTGCGCTTGCCGGCCGGTTTGCCTGCTCATCGTGTAGCTGCTGATGTTGTCGCTGCCCGAGTGTCGGCGACTAAGTGTTTTTTCTTTCATCACTACCGCAGTCCGGAATCGACCAGAACGGCGCTCCGGTGCAAGACCTGTCTACCGGCTACAGCCCCCCTCCCCCGCTCGCTCGACGAGCTCATGTTCCCCGTGCGGCTAGATCCCCGGCGCTTCAGGACGCTACTGCGAGGATGCAGGCTGGACGCCAGAGGAAGCAAGCGCAACGGGAGCGCGCGGCGGCATCATGCCAGCCCCGTCAAACAAGCTCCTTAGCCGCGGGGCGCAGCAGATGGCAGCAGCTGCCATGAGTAGCATGCCCGCAGAAGTATCTGCGGGCAACAAGGGGCAGTCAGCCCCCGAGCCGACAGCGGGCATAACACCACATGCCGGCGCCAGGAAGAGGCCGGCGGTAGCGGAGCCAGCCGGCCGCATGCTAGGGGGGGCGGGCACGGGCCGGGGGCGGTAGTAGACCCATTGTAATTAAATTTCTAGTATTTCCCTAATACTTTATGCAGTTGCCGACCCCTCCGCCATAAATCCGAAAATGTCCGGTGCCTTGACGTTAAATTTGCCAGCTAGGAGTAGGCGCGCCCATGTCCGCTTAACCACACCCCGAAGCTCGACGCTCATTGGCCGCTGATCCAGCCTGGCACCTCACCTTTATTAAATCACAAAACCGAAGCTCGACGCTCATTGGCCGCTGATCCAGCCTGGCACCTCACCTTTATTAAATCACAAAACCAACCGTGACTACCGTGTAATGCATTTTTGCAGCCTTTGTTGTGTATCGACCAGTACCGTACTGCCCGGCATGCTCGTCATCATCACTCGTCATCACGCGGGTATCTTCCGCGCGTACTCGTGAGTAGGCGCGCGCCTAATAGCAGATATGAAGGGCGGCGATTCCCGTAAAGTACAGTGACTCGTGTACTCGTCTCGAACTTTGTGCACTAGTGACTACCGAGTACCCGCTACTCGCTATAGTACTTTGATGCAAGGCTCCGCTGCCGTACTCATCCTTACCGCCAAGTTTAAAGTACTGTGACGCCTAACGTTAGGCGCGATATATACAGGCGACTACTCGCGCCTGGTAGTCGTTATGCGCGGTTAAGCGGACCCCGTTTCGACGAGTGCGAGTTCGACACCTCGCTCGGAGCTGCTCATCCACCCCTTCAGCCAGACGATCCGGGAGGCGGGAGAACTGGGAGGCAACACTAGCCACAACCATGTCCGACGCGTAGCGATAGGGATGCTTAAGAAGGCGCGGAAGACCGCCCCAGCGTCCCTCGCCCTACGAGCCGCCGGACGCCCAGTCTACACCCTCACCCTGCGGTTGACCGCCCACCACCACAGCATCATCGGTGGCACCCGCGGCACCGACAGAACAGACCAGTGGCGCAAGACAGTGTCAAATGCGTGCGGGAAGATCAAGGCCGAGCCAACTCCGGCACCAACCGAGAAGCGCCCACCAGCAAGCCCGAACCAACTGCCACCTCCAACGACCCCAAGTCCGCGACGCTCCCCCCCCCCCCCTGGGTTCGAGCACAGAACACCGAGGCGAGGAGCGGTTGCAGATGCAGTGGCAGCCATCGACCAGCGCGGAGGAGCAACCTAGCGCGCCCCCGGAACAGCCCACCCAGCCCATGCGCCTACAACCACAGCCTCAGCGGCAACTGCCATGCCTGGAGCGCTGGCGGACAACGAGGAAGAAGAACTCAACTACGAGGAGAACGACAGCGCCATGGAGGTGGACAACGCCCAGCGTGCGGCAGCAGAGACACCAATTCTGGCTGGCATAATCCTCGATTCCCCCCAACGCTCAACAGTGCACCGCACATTCTGGGAGGGCACACCCAATGGCACCACAGAACGGATGGCAGAACTTCACCACCTCACCACAACAACCACAGAGCTGCTTGCACAGTCCTCTCCTGCCAGCCAACCCGCAGTAGCCGCCGAACTGGCCGGCCACACAGCGGAGTCACACCAGCTGCGCAACCCACAGCGCCTCTCCATCTAGCTGAAACGTCACCCCAGCCAACCCACCCCAGCAGGCAAGGGCAAGGCAGCCACAACATAACCGCGGGAAGTGTTGTGGAAATCAATAAGGCGCCGTCGGGGCAACATTTGCCGCGCGCCGTGACGGCTTGCGTCACGAACCGGAACTAGAGGCCAGTAGGAACGGCCAAGTTGGCGATGAGTGCCAACAGAGCGGCACATGTACAAGTTGGACGAGTGCGAGCTGCGCGCGCGGACGATAGAGCGCGCCGCGTACAACCATGTGAAGTACGGTACGTTGTACGCGACGGGAACTCTACACATGTACCGGCGGTGTACATTACGAGCAGTGGACACGCAACCCGGCACGATGAGAGCGGTGTACGGCCGCTGCCATCCCCAGCGGCGGTCGTACCGCTGCCTCGTCGCACGCGGGGCGGCACCTTAAACGGGCAACGCATCGGGGCGCATGCACGTGGGGCCCAGTGTAGTCGCGCCGTACCGGCTCTTCTGTGTGTCGGGGTCGGTTGCCGGCGACGTCGCAAAAGACCCGCCGACTCGGTAAGTTATTGTCGGCGCGCGTCTCGCATCGCATCGCATCGCGGAGTGCGGTGAGGCGGCCGCCGTGGCTGCACCGGCGACGGCTGCCGACTACCTCACAAGTCGCATACCTACTATGACACCAGCAAGAAATGCACCGGTCGCATTAAGTGCCGGAGCTGCCCCCCCGGCGTGCAGCTCATGTTGTCGGAGATGAGTTGTCGTGACGTCCGGAACGGGTTTGGCCGGCGTAGAGGCTCTTGTAGCCTACGTCGGCCCGTAACGTTGACAGTGTTGCCGGGGAGAGGGTAACGACGAGTCGATGAGGCGGCCGCCGCTGCTGCACCAGCGACGGCCGCCGAGGTTCCAAACCCGGAGTCGGACATGGGTAGTTACATTCACCACGAGACGTCGAGCACGCCAGGTGGTAGAGCTGCCCCCCGGCGGGCATTTTCAGGTTGTCGTGGTCGTCCTTGCGACGACGACGTTGCAGTAGGAAGCGTCGGAGACGCGCCGGACCGAACCGCACATACGCGCTTTCCATTGCAACCATAGCAAACGTAGCTGCGGCAGGTTATGGCGAGGGCAACGAGCCCTCTCAAAATATCGGCGCATGAGCGGCGCCATCCCCGTAACCGACCAATGACGCGGATAGTTTCGGAAAACCACATGTAACGACCGTTGATGACACGACGCCATGCATGCTGCTAGGACACAATGTCTTGCATGACGGCAAGCGGCCACCCCGACGACACGGACGTCCTCCGTCCGCGTCGATTTGTTGTGGGAAGCGTAGTTGCCGTCGTCGACAACCATGACGAGCATCGGCCATGGTGCCGAGCGCGTCCACCTCAGGACCTAACCTCAAGAGTTGATTACTGCGAGAGGGTTGCGGGAGCCTAGTGTGACAGTTACAAAGTATTGTAACTTGTCATGAGCTACCTTTCGCATAATACCAATACTAGTGTGCGCATGCCGCGCGCACTAGTGCTGTACCTCGGGGGATATTCCATACATACCCGAGGATGTTGATGATTATCAGCCAGTATTGTTATATGTATATAACATACAATGCCATACTATGACTAGGCCGACGTTAGGCCTTATGCTCGTCTCTTCAAGGTGACGCTCTTTGCAGTGAGCGTGCTGCTATATGTCGGCATGGTCTGACGACCAGTGCTGACGCCAAGAATAGTGTATATAGCATCTGCGGGTGGTGACCGTCTTGTATCGTCAAAAAAACATTGTACTAGCCTCTCGCCTTTACACCACCACTGCATACCACCTTTGTTTGTCTTTGAGTCTCTATCTTGTTGAGACTGCCGCACTGGTTTCGGAGCACCGCGACTCGGCTTCGGATGTTGAGGTTTAAGCCATCAACGGGGGCATCCCAGCTCCAATACCACACCGTGCGCATTGCCACCCGAAAACGTCCTAGCTGCAAAGTCAAGGCAAAAACGGAAAATGACTTCGGGCGCTCGAATAATCGGAAAATCCTCACTACTGCGGAGTTGCATGTTGCTTTTTGATGATGTAACTCAGGTTCGTGGCACGGCGACTCAACTCACTACCGGGAAAAGGAACCTCGGTGTGGACTTGATCAGTCTATGCGACCCTCACGCGCACGTGAAGCCGCTGCCGCCAGCAATGAGCTAGAAAATGGCAGGCGAGGTGCAGGTGGTTGTCCTTAGTAGCTCCCCGGCCAGGATCGCAGGGCTAGCGGGCGATGGGGCAGCCCGTATTGAACCATGATCGTACCGGTAACTTGACCGGTTGAAACCACCAAAAGACCGTACGGGTCGTACTAGCTAGGTCACTTGAATATTGCTCTTCTTTCATCAGTGCCTTAAAACATTTTTTTTTCATCAAGGGCTTTAATTACATCAGGGCTTTCACATAAGCGCACTACAACAGAACTAACAGCAACTATGAAAGGTTGCCAGCAGAAGAGAGACTTAAGCCCGAAACCAAGGTCGAGCAGGAGGACAGGGAGCCAAGAACCAAGAAAGAGCCAAGGGAACCACGAAGTCACTTAGCTGCCAGGAACTTAAGGAACCCCCGCCCCGGGGTAGGCTATCAGCTGCGGCGAGGACGCTTGCAGCCAATGACCCGGGTCATAGCAACACATGCCGACGAGCGACGCGACGCCGGCGCAGGAGCACCATCACGTGCCGCACGCGCGGCCGCGACCCCGCCAAGAACGTTGTCTGCATGTGCCATGTTGATGAGCAAGGAGAAACGGCCGCGCCACGCAGACAAGAGTTGGCCGATTTTTTGGCGAGTGTGTGTGTGGCTAGCTTTCGCGAGCTCCACCAAGAAAGCCTCGGCGTGCGGGGCCAGCGAGCCAAACTCGGAAACGGCGAAGGGAACAAAGCGAAGCATACCGGCAGCGTTTCGGACACCCTCGTCATACTTCTGGATTTTGCGGCGCTCTGCAGCCCGCAAAGCAGTCGTTGGATCCGAGGTTGACACGCCGAGGATAGGGGCAATGGTGGTATCGACAGCAACCGTGTTTCCGCGGATGCCGCCATACCCAAAAAGCCCAACATCGGCAGGCCGCCCGTCGCTGCCCTTCGGGAGAGAAACAAGCACCGACGGGTCCGTGAGGATCTGGACACCCACGCCCAGCGCGGACTTCACGTCGTGGCAAATGTCGGAAAGGCCATGTGCCGCCCGCTCGTGTGCGGCGTGATTGGAGTCGCCCCCAGAGCAACGTGCCACGTGATCAGCGTATGCAACCGCCCAAGTAGAAGGAGTGAACTCCATGCCAGCATCCTCAAACCGGGCAAGCATACCTTGTACCGAGAAGGAGCAAGAAGCACAAGAGCATGGCTCGCCAAGGGAGAGGACAGGAGCCGCCGGAAGGCCAAATGGGCGGCAAGCGGCAACACGGAACATGGAATCGTAGTACTCAGGGGAACTACTCAGTGCCTTAAAACATATTCGCAATCAAGCAGTTAGGTCAGTTTTGGTGCGCATATGTCAAAGCCAGTGCCGTGAGAAAATAACTACGACTAAGCATTACTCGAATGGGCCGACGCCCAAACGGGTAGGGCGGCCCGTCGTGGTCAGTACCGGGTATTTTCATGGCAGTAAAAGTTCGCCCCGGGACATCGGCCGAAGCCGCCCCAGCACTTGACCTCGTGCGCCAACTGCAGTCGTAGGTCTGGCATAGCCCATAGACCATTGCCTCATTCGAACCCCGAAGGGCTAATGCATCAACCGAGTAAACCCGGGACACGCCGGGCCGATATTGCCGAAATACATCGGCCAGGAATCGAACCCGGTACCTCTCGCACACGAGACGACCGCTCTACCGAGCGGACAAGGGATGTACCCTGTTAAAGGTTTTGCCGGTATTACGGGTACAGGTACTCGTAATCCGGACAGACGGCCTAGGCGAACTGGGACCAGCCCGCCTATCCGCGCGTTGGCCCATTTTTCAGGTCCTCATTCAATTCGCGACGTACCCCGGTACCGAATCACTGCGTCTTTGTTACGAGATGAGACAGTACCGGTACGAATATGCAGTGACGACTAAGCTCTCACGGCCCGGCCGGTCTCGAGCCGCCGACTTACATACTCGTAGTCACTCGCTCTGCCACTGAGCGCCCTAGTCAGCATAAGTTCCCGGGTCTGATGGTCGGACCGACCATGGAACTCATACAAACGGGGAGTGTTTTAGACGGTGATCCATCAGTGTTGGAAATCTCGTCACGGTGTCAATTCGTCTTGCAGAATGCTTTGGCAATTTGCTTGATGACTGTGACGGAGCGTCGCCTACCCAGGGCTTTCCGTAACTCGATTAATGCCGCCTAAACGGCCGTCATAGGGACGCTGCACAGGTTTCACTTGTGCCAGTCCTGTCCCGGGGGCGAAAGAAACACACCACGACCACACACAACACCACACACCACGAGGAGCAGCAGCAGTTAGGTCAGTTAATTTTGGGGAAAAACCACAAACCAGATTGATCATTACTACAACTGCTACAAGTAATCCTTACACGTGGCTACTGGTCCCCGTACGGGGCGGTGGCGAACAAACACGGAAGGAGATGGCGTGGGGGCGGGGCGGGCAGTGGCGCGGGATGGCGCATACCCACGGCCCGCGGCTACCTCCGCGGTCCGGAAAAGAAAGCTACGAGTACCGCAGCACGGACTGGCGAGTAGACGCAGCTGGAAGCGGCGCCGGCCCGGGGCGCGGCTAGCGCATCAGTAGTAGCAAATATGGTAGTCGCTAGATTTGAAGTACTCAGTTCCGCCTTTAGAGGGCAGTAAGAGGGGGGCTGACAGGGTACGAGGAGCTCTTTCGAGCGATGTGAGCGTGCGAGAAGCTCACTTTTCTGCATTGCTCAACAGTACTGTCGACGCACGAGGGCAAAGCGGGGCCCGAGTTTTGACTCTGGTGATACTGGCCCTCGCCCTTACTCGCAGGGGCTTCACAGCCGCTGGATTTGTTTTACATAACAACGCTCCCGTATTTCTTTGAAAAATGAACTCCCACGAGGGCGCAAAGGGGGGGGGGGGGGGGGGGGGGGGGGGGGAGAATCTTGGATGTCTTAACCATCCGGCAGTGATCTCAGCGCTGCGCGATGGTAATACGCGATGGCAATACGTGACGGCGTGTTACAACTGACTTCAGAGGAAAACCGAGCGGACCCAACGCTTAGTACATGAATTCCACTCCATTTCCCCGCTGATCCTTGTTAGATTTACATGGCCCATTGTCCCTGATGATCTCTTGATAGGACGCATGTAATATTGGCTGCAGACTGACGACTGTTGCATGGCGTAGGAATTCTTCCATTGTTCATCAAAGCTTCGAAGCATCGCCGCCAACACTGCAACCCTGCATATTTTCGGAGCACCCCCTTGCGGTGGGTAGTGGTTCTTTAAATACAAGCACAAAGCTATCCGAGCAACTCGCCTAGACAGCGCAGACTTGATATCGCGAGGATTCAAGACTGGTAAATTGCAAATTGTTGTATAAGTAGGTATACCTACAGGAAAATTAAAAATCGGGATGATTGTCCTCATGCCTCAGTGTCCACGGGATCCGCCTTTTCCTATGCGGCCTATCGTCCGTGATTCCATCAGACATTAAATCTCATGGCGTTAGTATCACTGACTGATGGACTGACTAACCGACTGTTCCCAACAGCGGGCCCATTCCCCCCCAACTATCTGGCAAAACGGCAAGAAATGTTGCAAGAGTTCATTTCAGCCGACGGCAATGCCAAGCAAGCTCTCCAAATGCTCGGAGCTGCAGTCCTGTTTACAGTTGCATGTTCACATTGCCAATCACATTTGGAAGGGGGGGGGGGGGGGGGGGGGGGGGGGGGATGCTGCATGACCATACAGAAGCAGCCGCAGTCACCGTCGGCTGTTAAACTCCCGCAGCAGCTCCTCCTGCTCCGTCAGCCCCTCTGCCCACAGCTTCCACTTGGAGCGCGCATCCTCCTGATCCATGCTTTCGTCCAGGTTCAGAATATCCTTCACGCCATATGTCTCGAGCGTCTCGTAGTCCTGGCACATCACCATCGTCTTCACGTGCTCCCACTCATCCTCCAGGATATTCAGGAATACATCGTAGAGATTGTCTACGGGCGGGCGCCGGACTGGCTCATCTACATGCGGCAGACACCCGTGTCAGCAAAAGTCTCCAAGCAGTCTGCAGGTATCGGCGCTGCATCATGTTACATATGATAGCAGCCCACGATTGCAGAGGCGGCGAACCTGTGTTGGCGCGCACAAGCTGGCTGTCTGTGTCGAACATGTACAGGTCGCCCGACGTGTAGTAGCGCACCGCTACGGCAGGCGGCGGGAGGCGCTTCAGCTTGGCTTCGTTCTCGATCAGGAACTGCGCGTAGGTACTCACCGCATGCGATTCTAGCATCTCGCTGAATTTGTAGCTGTACTTCGGCGACACCAAGAAGCACAGGACCAGCGTCCAGTAGTAGAAGATCGCTGCATGAAACGCCAGGAAGCGGTCCCGCCACCTGATCCATGACAAGCTCGCAGCTCAGCGTTCGGTGCCCTACCCATGCCGCATACCCGCGGAGCTGCCACGCGACCGGCAGCTACGCACGCGGTAGCGCACCTGCAGTCACCGCCCAGCGCCTCCATGATGAGCAGGTGATGCAGCTCGTTCCACTCCTCCGCAAAGTGAATCTTTCGCAACTCGGCTGCAACAAGGGGCGCGAGGGGCAATGGGGCGTTAGGCCTGGTAGGCATTGCTGGATATGTGTGGACGCAGCACGTGCGGACGGGATCATGCGTGGAGTTACCTGTCCGCCACCAGCCCAGGGTCTCGTACAGGTGAAGACAGGTCACGTAGCTGAAGTAGGGCATCCGGGCGACCGTCTCGAGGAACCTGTCACGGGCAGCACAACGACCCTGCATTCAGTGCTCAGGCATCAGCAACTGAAAGTCCACCCGGCGCCTAGAGGCACTACGGCGTATGTTCCAAAAGCGGGGCGATTTGGACACGGCCGCAGGCTGGGGCGAGCGCTCTTATTCGTCCGCCCACTGGCAGCGGGCCGAGGGGTGTCGTGACTCACCAGAACCGCTCCACCGCCCGGTCAACGTACAGGCGGTCGACGAAGAAGAGCAGCACGTCATACAGAATTCCAATGAAGCGGGGCGTGTCGGCACTGGTCGGCCCAGGATAGCGCTTGTCCAGCTCGAGAATCGCGTCGTTCGACAGAGTGAAGCCGTAGCATGCGGGGGCGCGGTGGCGCTCGTCCGTGTTGGGGCCGCCGAGGCCGAGCGCGCTGCGCACGTCGGGCCACAGAGCCTCCCACTCGTCCCTGAAGTTACGAAGCCCCAGTGCACCAAAGTTTCCTGGCGTCACCTTGGGTCGCTGTTTGGTGAGGCGCGGCGCCCCCCCGGCCTGGTGGGCTGGTTTGTCGTCCGTATCCGTGACGCCAGCGGCGGGCGGCTGCCTTCTCGCCCCCCTCGTGGCCCGGAACGCATGCTGCAGACGTAGCCCGGCCGGTGTCACCCGCCTTACCAGCGGCCTGGCACGCCCTCCAGCAGCACATCCACTCCTGGCGACAATCATAATGAGGCGTTTCGATGGCGTAGAGACTAGTTCTTCTTACAGCCTGCGTGGCTGGCGCTGCTACTTTGCGGGGAGGTGGCAACGACCCGCAAACAATTGATAGGCATCACATCTCGGACCGCCAGGCCCGTCGCGGCTTGGAGCGCAGCACGCGATGGTCGCTACGTATACCCCTTTTCGCTAAACCTTCCTACGGGTTCCTACGGCTTTTGTGAAAGCCCTTTATATGTAAAAATTTATTCCTACGGGTACAGGTAGCCATAAAATAGCGCTTTCTGTGTAAACCTGCCTCCTCACCCTTTTTGGCATAACCAGACTCGAATGCATGATACAGTGACTATACCGATATAATGAATACCGATATAGTGAACATACCGATATAGTGAACGGGGGGGGGGGGGGACGGATTCTTAACACCGGGAAAAATCCCTATGTATACCCCTATAATAAACTTACCAATATAATAAACTTACCGCTATAGTGAACGGGGGGGGGGGGACACAATGCCCCAAACTATACCGATATAGTAAACTTCTCTACATAACGGCAGTGTTGCCGACGCCGAACCCGGCCGTTGGCGTGTTCCGATAGCCGGTACCGTTCCAGTACGGGCGCAGAGGCCTCTACAGCCACTCGGCGGCGGCGGCGGCGGCACACTGCGGCACATTGCGCCCACCGCCACTCAACTGCCCCACCGCGTCTGTCGCCATCGCGCCATGGCGACGCCCACCGAGCAGCGCTGTTCCTATCTAGACAACTGCAGGATAAGGCCTGGAGGGCCTCAACCCAGCCTAGAGCGCTGTGGCGCGCAAGGGTGCAGCAACTTCCTGCACCATCTCTGCCAGGCGGAGTACGAGGCTGCCCACACGGAGCTCGATCCTGGCGAGTTGAACAAGCGTTGCCTTAATCCAGAGTCACATGTTGCCTTGCATGGGCACAGACTGCTACAGTGAACGGGGTCACCGTTACAATAAACAATAGTACCGATTTAGTAAACCGTTTACTATAGCGGTCGGGTGGGCCTGCTTATAATGAACACCGATATAGTGAACATACCGATATAGTGAACGGGGGGGGGGGGACGCAATGTTTATTATATCGGTATAGTCACTGTATTGAAATATTCTGATATCCCCTTCTGCATGTAGCGACTAAGGATTAATCCTTAATTCGCGGTCGCTACATTCTGCGTCCCGCGGACACGCGGGTGTGTCCACCGCATTGAAGTTGGTAATTATTGTGTTCTGCTTAAATGTAGGCTTTTTCCTTCCCCAGTACTTTCCGTGCATTCTCTTGACGCTCTTCCTGTAGTAACCAAAAAGATTACGGCCCGTCAGCGTGATGGCGGCGTGACGATGGCAGACAGCGAAGCTCGAATTCCGGCCGGTCTGGCGGCCTACGCAAGTGGTGACCTGTAGTAAGTAAGCGACCTGTCCATGCCCAGCCGCTTGCGCTTCGTTGCCGGGATTAGCCAGGCGCCAGTGCCCTCTGGAGCAGCGCACGGGGGTGGCTGTATGTACAGTAAGCCCGAGGCAGCGTAGCTCAGGCGCGCGTTCACGGGTCAGCAGTGGCGCGCCGCCATGGCGGTCGACTTTGATATGGAGCCTAAGACGCCCCCGGCTGCAAACCCCGCGCAGTGCGAGCCTGCCAGTATCGGTGGTGCTCTATGCATGGTGATACGTAACTCATTTCCCGTGGCGCCGTAGGCTGACGAGCACGCGTGGCGGTCTCGGCGCCGCGCAGGAGGAGCGGCCCGAAGTGGCATCTCATGCTGCCGCTAGTCTACGCGCCGCTGCTGCCCTTGCGTGCGACCCCGCCCGGGAACCTACCACCCACCTGTCCGTGCCGCCCGCATAGATCGTGAAATGAGCCTTGTTGCTAAACGACACCAGCCCGGGTTGAGCATCTAGATGTTTGGATAGGTCGCACCGTGAGTACAGAGTCACCGCCACGTGGTATATGGCATCGGCGTGCCCTAGCGAATATGTGTGACACACTCAGCTACAGATGATAGGTATTCAAAGACTGCCCTAATATGTATTTAAAGATCCATACAACCCCGCCTGATAGGTTCGAGGAAACTCACACCCGCAATTCCAACCAAGCACTTAGGAAAAGGTGGTGGAAATCCCACAAGCATACTAACGTAAATGGTACCGGTACGTGTCCCCATGCCTGACGAGCAATTTAGTAGTCAAAACATAGCTGTGTACGCCATGTTACAATACCTGTTGCGCGTGTCCCCCGGCAGTGACTGTGCCACATTCTGCGGCCGTGTGCAGTGCGCATCTCCATGGTGAGGAGCAAGGTGGCGACACATGTGCGCGACCGTGTCCTCATTGGAACCACTCTGTTTGCGCTGGGCCACGCCGGCTATGTTATGAGCGGGGACTCCTCCATGGGCGCAGGCTCCTAGCAGCTCCGGCCTTGCCTGCATCCCAGCTCCCACCCGCTGTAACCATCCGGAATGGATACCCGTCGCCACTTGGATCGAGACAACGTATCGTGACTTGCTGTTCGTGACATGCTGCTATGTGAGGGTGTTGGGTGATGGGCAAGCCTACGCTGCAGCTCCTACCTACAAAGCCCTTTATTGGGCGCCATCACATGCCTCGACCGCTGTGCCCTTGGCTTGGCTTTGAAGATGACCGATCATGCACACACTGTGCATGCTGAGGCACTGCGCAATTCCCAAGCACAGCTTCTGGCCCAACATCTTGGCGGCCTTCATTATGGCACCTCTGTGCAGGCTTGGTAGGTGTGGTGAGGCAAGTGCGCTCATACAGTGATCCCTGTGTCGACATTGCGGATGATGGAGGCGCTGAGGGCGAAGTACGTTGCTCTGACCGGTGCAGCTATTGCTGGCACAATCCAACACAGATCACATGACGCCTTTTTGGGGACTGACATGCCTGCGCAGCAGCTGACGCTCGTGACAAGCTGACAGCCTAGCCAATTGACTGTGACGTATCTCGTAGAAGCACACAGCGAGCTATGTGTTTAGGCTTCACCCTAAGTATATGATGATGCCGCTGGTGCTGTGATACCGCACTTGCAATGCGACGATGCACTTAGGGCTAAAGCCGAGCGCTCACTTAGAGCATACGCGTATACTCTGGCGTTCTTAGGTGTGCTGCCGTGCTACGTAATCATGATGCCAAGTTCCAGCTGCACAATGATATCTTATACACACAGCTCGGCAGTGAAGTACATACCCGGATTATGATGGCTATAATCATGATGATGATAATATCCTACCCCGTAGCAATAGTGAAAATATCGGATACAGGCTGTTGAGCAAGGCCAAATCACAATGGCTGTTGATGACTGCTACTGGTATTTATTAGTATGCGCATGTTTGCCGGTGCGCCGCGCCCGATATCAGCAAACCAGTCGGACTTGTGCTGAGCAGCCGGCGCCGTCTTCTACGCGCACACCGCCCGCGAGGCAGGATACACTTCTCCACATAAGTATGGGTTTCGCGCATTCAAGTTATGGCAGCACCGCGTGAATGCATGTCATTAAAGAGGAAACGTGACCTTCAGACAAAAGTTTTGAAGGCGCTTTAGATGATGGACCCGGTCAGCATTCCTGCACGCCGTGGACGACACAGCCGACCCAATGTGTGTTCATGTAGTCGGGCCGCAAGACAGCTGGCCTGGATCGCCCCGGATCAAAATTCATCGTAGAATATTTTAGACTTCAGATCATACGAAAAAGCGCGAAAACATGAAAATGGTAGGGTTAATCTGAGACGCATAAGTGTTTCGTTTACACAAATGTATTGATGCGCGCATAATCCCAGGCATATGGGCGCGGCCATATTTAAATGATACACGAATATCCGAATATCCGCACGATAGCCGAATAATATCCGTACTGTAGTTAGAAAGTATGGGGTGTTGCCTGTTGTCCGTTATGCGACGGCCCAACATCACCATAGTCAACTCGTGCTTCCATGTTTCCTCACGTGTTCACGGCCAGCATCTCGCCGCGATGTATAACACTTTAGGCACAGACAATAATGATAAACATATTTGTTTATCGTGTGCATCTTCTTCCATCATATAATACTTTAAGGGGTGGCATGCAGTGGCCCTTTATGGCACGCATGTGTAAAAAAGATATAACATCATGAATTTGGTTCTATCGAAACATGCCAGATACATTGCATGGTTTCAACCCTTGTTGACCCAACTATCCTTCGCTGCTAGCACTAAAGAATAATTTTCAATTTTAGATTTTGCGAGACAGCTTAGCGGACTTTCTGTGAGCGGAGGTACAGGGTGGGGCAAATGATTTATTGATGATGACTATGCGAGTAGCATGCCATGGCGGTCAACTTCAGTTGGATTCCAATACATGCGCACACACCATGCGCACACCCTCTGAGCGCACTAATACACACACACACACACACACACACACACACACAAACAAACACGCGCACACACGCACTCACACACATAATTCATAGTCTCCGCGTCATTTGTGTTTTCATCGCCTCGCCCGGACGAATATGTTCATTGCCCCGTGCCCGGAATCACTTACTCATATCGATGACATGACTCCACCCACCACCTCCGGCCTTTGGATTGGTCGAGATACCTATAGCCCCCCCCCCCCCCCCACACACACACACGCACGTTCCTACCGGACCCCCCTCCTTCCGCCGCTTTCACCACCGATGCCCATGATTTAAATATGTGACGTCAGAGGCGCACCGCTTATGGTCGGTAGGGAGTGCTTTAGTATTACCCGGTGCTACCGTATGCCCGGTTTTGAACGCTGAGTGGGGTCCCGGAATCATGTGATGGCTTCTTGGGATGCGCCTTGGATGTGACGTGGTGTATGCTGCATCATGCATTGGGAAATCGGCAGGGCTTGTGTATGAATTTGCACTACAGTTAATTTGGTCGGCATCAACTACCGGCCTGAGGGCGGTTGAGGTGATAACTACAGAGGCGCAATGGCCGCTTGTCACGCTTGTCAGTACCGCCCACGCCCGCGGCCGCCAACCCTGCCACCCGCACGGCCCCGGCCGCCACCCCGCCCGCTGTCATAGCCACCACGGCCGCCGCCATAGGAGGCCCTGCCCCCAAACCCACGCCCTCCGCGGCCTCCACCGCCGCGGCCGCCACCTGAGCCCACGGAGAATCGCCCCTCCCCAAAGCCGCCTCCCCCGCCGCGGCCGCCCCAGCCGCCGCCGTTGGACCGCTCCTCGCGTGGCTTCAACGCAGGGAGCTCGTCCGGCACGCTACACGTGGCCCCCGGCCCGCGCATGCCGGCGTCAACCTTCCCGCATGCCTCCACGAACTTCTTCACCAGCGTGCCCGGTACGTCAAACACAGCACCCGCCTCGTCCGCCGTGATGTTCATGTGCTTCACCTGCTCCACGAGCGCCTCGTCCACACGCCGCCGGAGGTAGCCAAACACATAGCCGGGGCGTTCCACCTGCCCAACCCGCCAAGGCGCCATGCGATCCAGCAGTGGCATCAGATGGCGCAGAGATTCCTCGAGATGATCGCCCCATGTGCCATCTGATGCCAATGCTGGATCGCATCATGCCAAACTGGGGTGGGCAAGAGGAGCGACACCCCTCTCCCATCTCGGTTCCCCATCCCTCCTTTCGACATGCCCCTCCCCTCTGAATCTTTGGTTTCCACCCGAGGTGCTTATCCCTTTCCATTGGCACGAGACACACCAACCCCTTGCAACAAGGACACCCCCCCCCCCCCTCCACCACTTGGGCTACCAAACTCAATGGGGCCCATGTAGGTGCAACCCCGCACCTTGGTAGGGAACGCGACTTGCAGTGTGACGTACTCCTCGTTCGCAGATATCAGAGAGCGGCGCTTCAACTCCGTGTGTCCGCAGATCTTGGCCAGCGCCTTGGCCAGCGCTACAACGGGCTCCAGTGGCTCCGCGCCACCCTCCTCCCCCGGGGCTCCGTCCAGCAAACGCTGCGCCGCTTCCGTGAAGTAGGGCACCACGCTGTCATCCACGCCCCGGATGACCTCCACGGTGCGCTCCGCCGCAATCTTGGCCATGTCCTGAGGCTGCGGCGCACCTATGCGCTCAAACTTCATGCCCGCCACGCGCTCGATCACGGGAATCAGGCCCTGCGCGTAGGCAGCCAATTCAGCCGTTGAAAGGGACACCGCAAACCAACGCGGCTGCCATGTCCGTTTAGGGGTTAGTTCTTAACCGCAGAAATCCGAAACCACTTAACCCACTCCGCCGTCACAAAAGGAGGGTACGTGCGGGGTTGTGCAGTGCACTGGGGCGCTGACTTGCGCGGATGGCAATGCGCTCACCTCCTTCTTGCGCCCGACAAGCGTGATGGAGACGCCAGTGGCGCCGGCGCGTCCGGTGCGCCCACTGCGGTGAATGTATGTCTCGGGGTCCTGTGAGCCAGGCACCGGTCGGTGGGTTCCCACCGTGGAGACGCGCAGGTCCCAAGGAACATCCATCATCTAGGGGCGGGCGGTTGTGCTGGCTATCCATGTGCTAGTGGGAAGCGGAGTGGTGTGGCCAAAACGATCATTCGGTTGCCTACCGGGATGATGGGGAACGCTTAAATGGGTGATTGCAGCGTCAAACATATTAACGAAGGAACAAAGCGGGAGCATATCCAAAAACCCAATGCCGCAAAGGCAGGTCTCTTGGGGATGGGGTGCATAATTTGTGGGCCGGTGTACAAAATTGCCAGTGTCTACTGTATCCGGCACACAACACAAAAGGATCGGAATATTGGTGGAAAAGTGTAGTCACAAAACCCTACGGTATGTATATTGCTGCTGGATATTTGTGAGAGAGTGTATTTGCAGCGCCCTGTATATACTTGTACACACGGATATCTTCAGAAATACAGCCATCCGGAGGGTGGAATGGATTAGGACTTCAGAATTTGGGCTGGCCCACCTTTGGGGGCTCCGTCTGCACAACCAGCTCCACGCCGCTGATGTCCAGCCCGCGGGCCGCAACGTCCGTGGCGACCAGCACAGGGAACTTGCCGCCGCGGAAGCCGGACAGCGTGACTTCGCGCTGGCTCTGCGGGATGTCGCCGTGCAGCGCGCGCGCCCCGGTGGTCTCGCCGATCTGCGGCCACCCGCCTGCCGGTCAGCAAGGGGCGCGGCGACAACAGAGAAAGCACCAAGCCATCCCCCTGCCATGCCGCCCCATCCGCCTGTGATGCATTACACCGGGATTCCGGGGGCTGAGCTGCCACGAGACATCTGGTGTGGGCACAGTCGGCATCTATTTCAAGCACACCTCAAATTGCAAACTGGTATGCCACACCCTAACATCAACCCTCAAACCCCACCTCCTCCCCTGATTATCCTGAGCCTGTTTCCGAATTACTTTGTGGACTACAGTATTGATACACACATCGAGCCACGCGCTGCTTCACTGGGTGTGTGCGTGCGTGCATGTGTGTGTGTGTGTGTGTGTGTGTGTGTGTGTGTGTGTGTGTGTGTGTGTGTGTGTGTGTGTGTGTGTGTGTGTGTGTGTGTGTGTGTGTGAAGGGAGGGGGGGGGGGGGACCTGCTGGCTGAGCTCTCCAGCGTCGTTCTTGGTGTCCACAAAGATAATGGTGCGCCCGCCCGAGCCGTACGCCTTCACGATGTCGCACACAATCTGCATTTTGGGGGGGGGGGGGGGGGGGGAGGGGGTTCAATTTGTGGCAGGATGCGAAGGCGGACCAGGAGGCAGAGTAGCGCCCTTCCGCTGCTGACACGGCCGGTCCCCACTCCGGCGCTCAGATCACACACCCGGCAACGCGCGCCGCTACAGCAACCATGAGAGCCGCCCGGAGCCGGGGGGTGGGGGGGGGGGGGGGGGGGGGAACTGGTCCCTGCACCTGAGTGCGCTGCGTCCAGTGGCACGGCAGCATGAGGTGCTTCACGGTGGTGGCCGCCTTCATGACGTCGGATCCCACGAGGTCCACCACCTTGTGATCCGGTTTCTGGTGAAGGGCGGCGCGGCGGGATAGTGATTCAGGTTGGATGGACTGCGTACTAGGTTTGGCTTTCTCATTGGGGACGGCTGTTGCCGGGCGGGGATCTCTGGTTCATACCGAGCACGCATGAGCAGCTCCAACCCTGGCAATGTGCAATCTAACGATCAGGTCCTAAACCTGTGATGGGTGTTTGATGCCAAGGCCAAGCCACGACCCTACCTATGTCCCTAAAGTCGCAAGGCGCCGCAGCGCTATGAAGACCAAGAGAACAGCCCTTGCGAAGGGCACACATCCGCCCATCTGCTCTACCGCCATTCGTGACAATCCCGACCATGCGCAGCCCTAGCTCGATAGAAACACCCCCCTCCCCTGTGCGCAGCACTGCCCTCCGGTGCCATCTGCACGGCTGGTCGCTGGGCAGCATACCAGGTAGCGGGAGGTGATCTCCTTAACCCACTTGGGCAGGGTGGCGGAGAAGAGGAGCGTCTGGATCAGGTCGCCGCGCGCCTCCTGCGCGCATTGCAGCAGAGGGCAGAGGAGGCGCATGGGCAGGGAGGGGTTGGGTCAGAGTGGATAGAGAACAGATTGTTTTGTGTGTGTGTGAGAGGGGGGGGGGAGGGGCTGGTCACCTGCCCTGCCAGCAGGATCTTCTCCACGTCCTCTACAAACCCCATGTTGAGCATCTCGTCGCACTCATCCAGCACGCGGAAGCTGCAAGCACAGGGAGGCCCGCTCAGCCCAGCAAGGCCTGCACGCCAGTCCCGGTGCCAGGACACTGAGAGGGCGTAATGAGGGAGTGAGGGGTAGGATGGCACTACATGCTGCATGCGCTGGGGGGAGTGAGGGGATCGGAGGGCAGGGGGACGCACAGAATCTGGGACAAGTCCAGCGACTTGCGCTCGATGTGGTCCTTCACGCGGCCGGGCGTGCCGACCACCACGTCCACCCCCGAGCGGAGCTTGTTCTCCTGCGGCGCGTACGGCGTGCCGCCGTACACGGACAGCGTCTGCAGGTCGCCCGCCTTGCCGATGTACTCAAAGTCGGCGTGCACCTGGTTGCACAGCTCGCGCGTGGGTGTGAGCACGATGACGGCCGGCTTGCGGCCGTAGGGCCGGCGGGCGCCGCCGTTGGCTGCCATCAGCCGTTGCACGATGGGCAGCACGAAGGCCAGCGTCTTGCCGCAGCCGGTGCGCGCGCGGCCGACGACGTCCTGCCCGGCTGCCGCGATGCCTAGCGTCTGCGCCTGGATGGGGAACAGCGCAGCGATGCCCTTGGAGCGCAGCAGCGACTTGATCGGCTCCGCCAGCTCGAAGTTGTCAACGGACATGGGGTCCTCCTCCTCCATCGCTGCCGCCGCCGCCACTCCCTTCACCGCCGCCTCCGCGCCCCCCTCATCCGAGTCGCCGGCCGCCTTGCCCTTCTTCGCCTTACTCTTCTTCGCAGGTTTCTCCTCCGCCTCACCTTCAACTGCGGTCTTGCGCTTTTTGACTGGCTTCCTCACCACCTCCTCCTCCTCCTCCTCCTCGGCTACATCCTTGCGCTTCTTTGCGGGCTTCTCCTCCTTGCCCTCTTTGCTTTTCTTCTCTTTCTTCGCGGGCTTCACCGCCGCCTCTGCAACCTCCTCCATCTCCGCCTTCCCCTTCCTGCCCTTCTTCTCCTTGGTTGCCGACTTGCTGGCGGCCATCGTTCTCAGCGCCTAACTCGTGCTGCAAGTTCCCACCTTGAGCCGAGGTTCGCTGCGGGGAGCGTGCGACGGTCGCGGCAGCGGTGAGCTGGCGGCGAGGGGGGGGTTAGTCTGCCCGTGGAACGCTCCGCGCTGTCCAGTGGTATAGCGCCGGCAGGTAAGCTGCTGGGCGACCCGGTTAGCTCTGCGTTGGCGGCCTCTCGACAGATTCGTGGCGGCGGTGGCGGCGCGTTGTCGCCTGTCGTGACTTCCGACGGCGGCGGCGGCTGCCGATCGTCGCGCCGCCGCCGACCCATCCAACGCCGGCGGCAATCGTAGTCCGCGGCTTACTCTTGACGCTCCCCCTGTGACCAAAAAGATTAAATGATGATAGGCAAAGATTTGCATTAGCGAGCTGCTAACACATAAAAGTCAGAAATATGTTGCCGCCCCGCATCACTTCATAATTTTCCAGATATTTAAATAAGGGGAATTTTCCCTATTAATTTATAACATCTAACATGAGCCAGCTGCGCGGAAGGCGATATCAGAAAATCACCAGAAAAGGACAATCGGAAAGGTCCTCTACTGCAGCAACTGCGAGGTGGAAGCTGTAGCAGGAGAAGATGCAGAATGGGCACGAGCCCGCGCATCGGACTTGGCCATCTGCACAGTAATAACACATTAATAACACAGTAATAACATCTATCCAATAATATCATACACCCCTCCATATAAGTTTGGGATCCCTTTTCGGCAGTCTCAAGACTTTAGAAGTCTAGGGTACCTGAACGTAGGGTATATGAGATGAAACCCTGGAATCTCAGAGGGTTTTATAAGACTTGTATGACGAGTGGCTCAAACCGAAGCTTAAAGACCTTACTTTGACTAGGGTGTCACGCTGCACTTGGTACGTGGATGGGCACGTCGTCTGCAACTGCACCAAAACCATGGTCGGTATCGCGCACACGCCGACGCGTGAATAGACAATCAAACGGCGGGATGGCCATGAACGCGTGAGGAAACACATTGGCGAGGGGCTCGGGTGCATTTGGTTGGGGTGCAGCCGTGTGGGCGGCGGCTAGTACATGTCGCGTTGCGATACTGACATGCATGGCATCAGTGTTGGCCACGCTCAGCAACACCCCCTTGGCTTTAAAACGCTGTAACTTCTCAGGGTTTGCTCAGAAAACTTTTTAGAAATACCACGCAATTGCTCGTTCAAATCTGCGTCGAAAGCAATCTTCCAAAATCAAAAAAACGATTTTTGGGGGCCCTGGAAAAACCCCAAAGCTGATCATCCAAGTTGTCCTCACTACCTCATGTGCCCACCCATGTCGGGCGCGTGGTTTTACGCCAAGTGCGTGTCTAAGCCCCATGCTCGGTTGCGCGAGAGCGTTATGTGTGTGGATGACCACGGACCACCAACACTTGGCATGTGCCGCCTCCTAGCGATACACACATCAACCAGCCAAAATGCCATTTTCCACAGCATTTTCCAAGGAATTTCATATTAATTACAGTCCACGCCCCTACCGCGCCACCCCGCCCACGAAACGGTGCAACTGGCATTCCACCACGCGCCCCCCACATAGTAGAGCATTGCCCTACGCCAAGGGGGCCATCGAGCACCTCTCCTACGTGCGTTCGCCACAGAAACAACAGCATTTTCACCCCAAAACTGCTCCCCACAGTGGCCAACTTGTCATTGGGGTGTCACGTCGTGCCTATAGCGACATCATTTCAGTGGCCTACACGCACGGTGTGTGCAACTTATGCCAAGGGCCGTATTCACCGACTTTGGTGCGACGAGTGCCGCTATTTCCATAGGTTTGGACGGTTGGCGCAACCCACAATTTTCTAGCGCCAACGCATCATGCCATGATTTCGTGTTTTATAAAGGGCGCCCACAACTAGTCGTGTTGTCGCGCGGGTGGGTATAAAGCGCACAATAGGCGTTTGCCCGAACTATTCCCATTGTTGTTAGCATGTATGCATATGCAGCCGGCGTTATCCTCGCCCATGCATGGGCTTTGCGATCGAAAATGCGAAACCCGGACTTATGTGGAGGGGTGCAGTATTAATAAATCCCTACAGCCCCGATTTCGCCCCGTCATTTTGACCTAAAAGTAAAGTTATAACGTTCGCCCCGGGTCGAACAATCCATCAATGTGTTTTGGAACTCTGAGGCATGCAAGGCCACGGATGTTGCCACCAACGGCGGGCAGTTTTCTCACAACGACAACGGGGTGTGTGATTTATGTGGGGATGCGATGGAGCTGCACTACAGCAAAGCATATTCTTTCTGGATATTTGGCATCAGGTTCGTAACCCAATAATGTTATATGCTGCGAGACATATGAGCATAATTGTAGTTGGGTGGTTTTGACATGATGTGCGGTGTGGCCTACTATTGCAGATATGTCGACATGCCATCATCAAATCGGGCGGAGAAGCGCAAGAACATGAAGGTGTTGATCATTATCATCCTAGGGGCCTATGCACTACTATTGATATATATGAGAAGGAGACGCTCAAGGCAATTGCCAGAACGCAGTAGAGCGCGGAGGGCGCAATGATTGTTCATGATGTGTATGACGTGACTGACAGCGATGGCAAGAAGTCCGGAGCGCGCGCCGTGACTTGCAACATTAGGTAGTGTGCACCCACTGTCAACCCGAAGTGGGCATGTTGGCCCGCCCGGCGATTGGCTGATGCTGGCATATAACACTGGCATGCACAATGTGGGATGATGGATCACAGATATACATTGGCGCCTTCTTTGATGACATGCATGGACGCTTCAAGATTGTGAAGCGTGGTGGCGTTACATCGTGGCACGGCTGCTCCTACTGTCGGCTACATAGTAATAAAGAGGGCATGGACAAGAAGAAAGGTATGAATCAATGGCGGTGCATGCGTTATGTGCTTGCATGCAGATAACGTAATACTACGCTCTGGATGATGCTGATCATACATAGGCGGCCTTGGGTGCATGCAAGTACTACTTAGGAGTTTGCCGTCAAGACGCCCCTTACTGCGACGGCTAAACTAAGAACGAGCGGCGTGCACACGGTGGTTATTATGGACGCAGCACAGAGAAAAACCCGACGATGACTATGAACCCAGCATTATTGCCTACTGCGGATATGCCCAGCACATGCAGCTGTCTAGCACATATGTGCGTAATAATAGCATGTACAAGTAGACCCGTTGCACGAGTGTGGAGTCCAGAGAGCCGCAAGGATCATTCGTAGTAGTCGCTACATTATTGGACAGCCCCGCGTCCGCCGACCCGCCGACCCGGGGCCCGGCGTCCATCGACGGACGGGCGGCGAGGCGGATGGGCGACGGTCGTCCGGCGTCTAGCGACGGACGGACGACGGCGTCCGGCGTCCGGGTCCGGTCCACGCGGCGGGCTCGGAGCTTCGCGCCATGCCCGCTCCGTAGACCTGACCAGCGGCGCGCGACGAACGGCCCGCGACCGACGACGACGGCCGGGCGGCTGGTATCCGTACCGGTACAGGTAGTCAGCTATTTTGGCCTGCGCGGAATTATGACGGAATCCATAACGGATACATTTTCAATCTATCTAATAATCTGTGCGAAACCGTTCCGAAAGTCGGCGACAGACAGACAGATTCACAGTAGACAGACAGACAGACTCACATACTCACCTCGTAACAAGAAGACCCGTTGCTTGAGTGTGGAATCCAAAGAGCCGCAAGGATCATTCGTAGTAGCCGCTACATTTTACGGCCCCCCGTCCGCCGACCCGACGACCCAGGGCCATGCGTCCGTCGACGGATGAGCGGCGAGGCGGACGGGCGACGATCGTCTGGCGTCCATCTATGGACGAAAGACGGCGTCCGACGTCCGGGTCCGGTTGAAGCGGCGGGCTCGCGCCATGCCCGCCCCGTAGACCTGACGAACGGCGATGACCGGCCTGACCGGCGGCGGCCGGGCGGCCGGTACTCGTACCGGTACATGCATAGTAGTCAGCCGTAGGTACTGTAATAAGCGCGGCGGCGGCTATTTTGGCCTGCGCGGAATTATGACGGAATTTATAACGGATACATTGTCGATTAAATTAATACCATGTAATCTATGCGAAACCGTCCCGAAAGTCGGCGACAGATAGACAGAAAGACCCACAGACTCACCTCGACGGACGACCGACGGCTACCGGCGTCCGGGTCCGGTCCACGCGGCGGGCTCGGCGCTTCGCGCCATGTATCGAACGGCGAACGGTTTGACATGACGAACGGCGACGACAGGCCGCCCCGACCGGCGGCGGCCGGGCGGCCGGGTAACAGGCCGACCGGTACCCGTATACCGGAACATGTACGGTACATGTACAGGTAGTCCGCGCATGGAAAGCGCGACGGTTATTTTGGCCTGCGCGGAATTATGGCGGAATCTACAACGGATATATTTTGGATCTACCTAACAATCTATGCGAAATTTTTTCCGAAAGTGGGCGACAGGCAGACACACACAAAGGCTCACTGACTCACCTCGTGATTTAAAATATGATAGAATGGCAGGATGGTTCCATCACTGGCCTCTAATTAGTCTTGCAGAATGCTTCGGCAATTTGCTTGATAACTATAACGGAGCGTCGCCTGCCCAGGGCTTTCCGTAACTGGATCGCTGCATGGACGGCCGACGTAGCGACGCTGCAAGGGTTGCACTGGTGCCAGTCCTGTCCCGGGGGCGAAAAAAGCAGAAAACAAAAAAAGGATGTAAGGATAGCAAATCAGCAAGTGTACTACATGTACTGCAGTACCCGTATTAACAAGTGCACGTGGCATATGGCCAAACAAAATTGAGTGCTATATGAGGCGCGATATATGAGTGCTATTCGGTCTTGCTAAGCTCGAAGAGGCTCATGCGCCCCCGTCGGTACATGGTATAGTCCGGATCTCATCCAAACCCCTCACGGGGAGATAACGGGATACGGATCTCTCCCCGTCATGATCTAAACTAATTTATGGGTTTTCCTCCTTCCCTAACTACCGCTTTTCGGCTACAAGTGCTGCTTAGTGGTACGGGAACTAGGCACCTGTCGTTGCGACCTTTTTGGGTGCAACACTAGTAGACATAAAAGCAGCCGTAACAGCTGAGACTACCATCTTCCAGTTGCCGTTGCGTTACACGCGGCGATGTTAAAACTGTCTCGTAACCTGTTGCGAGCAAAGCACCCCATGTTGTTCAAGACCACACCCGGCTTACCACCCGTGTGTGAAAATTCTCATCCCTACGTCCGTGCGTTATCATGTCAGATGGAGAAGAAGCCATCGTTTTGCCGACGCTCGAATCGCTACACGCAGACGTGAATGCCCAGTCTACATTGCTGCGCGAGCTTGCAATAGCGTTGGCCCAATTGACGGCTCGTGACCGTGTTGTTGATGCAGAAGGAGCACATGGCTCCGGGTCCGGGCAACGCATCGCGAGACAGCCGACATGCAGCGGGGGAGCCGCAGTGCGCCCCGACTTGCTAGAGCTAGCCCGGGGCGGCATGAGACTGGCCTAGAGTCTAGTTACGAGGCCGTTCGAATACC
This sequence comes from Tetraselmis striata, assembly GCA_006384855.1. NCBI lineage: Eukaryota > Viridiplantae > Chlorophyta > Chlorodendrophyceae > Chlorodendrales > Chlorodendraceae > Tetraselmis > Tetraselmis striata. The sequence continues at coordinate 44,438 of VCJN01003421.1, read as the reverse complement.
GGTCAGCCGAGTGCTTGGACTCTTCTCCCTGAGCACCGACCTAACGAACGAGTACCTCGCTCAAGCAGGATTACCGGCGTCTGCCGGCCCAGGAGGAGTATCTATATATGGATGTCGTGTTTCGGCGCCCACTACAAGGCCGCACTTTTCGTAGCTCTCGAAGAGCTGCTACCCTACGTCCATGCTGCAAATCAAGACGTTACCCCCTACATACCTCGCACGTGTTCGGAATCACGCCGAAGCCATCGACAAGGCGCTTCGCTTTCGTTAGGCCTTCTTGCGGAGGCTTAATGAGATCAAGCGTGTGCACATTGATCAAGGTGTTAATATGGACATGCTGCGAGCCCAGCCTTTTCAGCCTGCTTCTGAGCATCTAGGTTCCGCGATTTTTGGGGACCTCATGAGGGACTACGAGCGTCGCGTCTTCGAGGCGACGGTTGCCAGCAGCGCCAAGGCAACCGCTACTGCTCGGGTAGCGGCCGCGGCTGCGTGGCGTGGGCGTGGGCGTGGGCGTGGTGGCGGGCGCGGGCGTGGCCGCGAAGGTGAGCACGAGTGACGGTGTGGGTCGCCTTTCGTCGGAGCTGCTAGAGCTTTGCGAGGCCACCTTTCGGTGACCGCCGCAAGGCGAACGCTAGCGGCTCAACAACGGGATGAACGCCATATGCCAGGACCTGACCCCCCCCCCCCCCCCCCCACCTTACAGACTTCATTTAGATCTTCCTCGGTGCGGCGCTTCTTACAGCTACAGCCGAGTGCGGCTCAACCATCCGCACACCTGCACATGGCGCGCGGCTCAACAAACCGCTTTCCATACCATCTCGATATCACCGTTGCGTCCGTCGGTTGTTACATTGCGTGTTACAATTGGTTCACAACGAACAAGCTTCGCGCGTGTACGTTACGCGCGTGCCAGGCGCTATGAGCGCGATTTAGGGCGCGCGGGGCGGCCATCCTACCTGAACATAGCCCCGCAAACATGTACTGATGTTGTGGCAAACCCATCCCGAAGCTACCGGCCAACCGCCGGAAACCTAACCGTTGTTCCCGAGTACTTTGCTAATAGTTACCGTCCCTCTGTTACTCTGTCCGCCAAGCGCCGCACTTACATAATTGACGAGCCCGAAGCTGTAGCCTCCTGGGCCGCTTCGCTCCGGTCTCGGCTGCAGGACGCATTCGGCTCAGACGAGTTGGGACAACGGACTCTCGATCTACTCTCCAGCTCCCTCACCGCTATGGACCTCAAGAGCTACACCGGCAGACTCTCTCAGCTCGCGGAGTTCTGCCACGACTCTGAGAACATCAGCCCGCTGGAAGCGACCACCGCTACTGTCGTCCGGTACGTTGCTTGGGTTGGTGAGCGAGGGCATAGTGGGGCTAAGTCGTTGCAGCCCTACCTGCCCGCAATCAACACGTTCTTCGAGCTGCACAACCTCGACCCGATCGCTAAGGACAGCGTGCACCTAACCGCAGCTCGTCGTGGGCTAATGCTACGGCAGCGTCGGCTGGAGGCTGCCCCTTTGCGAGTCTCCTTGCCTGCTGATGTCGCTTACAGCTTCGTCGAGCGGGCAGAGTTGATTGTGTCTGCTCCCACTCCAGCGTACCAGTACAACCTCCGAGCCCTGGCTCGTGGCCTCGGTTGTCAACTTCATTTATTTGCCAGGGGACATACTGGCGTGTCCTGCCGAGTGCGGGATGTGCATGTCGACGATTGCAAAATAACCCTGCAGGTGTACCGCGAGAAATGCCGCGCGGGTCGACGAGAACCCGACGACCTGCGCGTGCTGCTCCCTCCGGTGTCCGAACACCCTTGCGTTGCACGTCTCCTGCACCACTTCATCGACCACGTACAGTCTGTCCCCCTGATTTCTGTTGCTTTTGGCGAGACTAGCTTTTGGGCAGTCACCCCAAGCGAGCAGTCCAAATCTTGGACCGCCGCTACAATGTCGGACTGGCTGTCCACAGCCGTCCGTCTTGTCGGTGCTGCCCCACTCGCCGGCACTTCCTGGAGCTCACACAGCCTTCGCAAGGGAGCATCGTCTGCCGCAAACGCCATCGGAGCTCCACTGTCCCACATTCGCTACCAAGGCGGCTGGGCCACTAACTCCGACGTCGTTCTGGACTACATCGACCCCAACGTTCTTCCTTCGCCTGGCGCATGGTTCTTCTGCATCGGACGTCACATCGCGCCCCTCCGCCACTTCCAAGTCCAACAAGACTCCGCCGCGGTGGCCTTCCCGGTGCCCCCTTCATGACCTGGCGCTACCCCTTCTCCGTCAATCCACCGCTCTCTCCGTTCGCTCATCACTGGCAAAACCATACTCAACTTTGAAATGATCTAAACTAGTTCATGGGGTTTCCTCCCTTTCCCTAACCGCTTTTCGGCTACAAGTGCTGCTTAGTGGTACGGGAACTAGGCACCTGTCGTTGCGCCCTTTTTTGGGTGCAGCACTTGTAGACATAAAAGCAGCCGTAACAGCTGAGCCTGCCATCTTCCAATTTTCGCTGCGTTACACGCAGCGCCCCCCTGACTCCGTTTTCCCTCCACGCTTTTCACTTTACCTTCCTGCCAATTTCGGCTCTTGACTGTGTAAAGCAGCCTGTGCGATCTTTTTGGCAAAACCAGACTCAACTTTGAAATCTCCCGCCCGTCATCGGCCGTCGCCGACAGCCGAATAGGAAACCCGTCGTCGGCGACGTGTGCCACCTCGTCCACCCCACCTCGTCTCGCTCAACCAACTACCTATGGCAGAGTTCCCCGGTTTGCGGCGTCATTTCCTCTGCATTCTGCCTGCTTATCTGCCACGCGCTGCTCGCTCAGAAGGGCGCCACAGACGGAGCACAGACTCGGGCCGCGAGAGGGGGGCGGGACTGTGCGCGGCGTCGGCCCGGCTGGAAGTGCTGATTTTGCTGGTTGGTGTTTCTGAGCGAGTTGTGGCTATCTTGGGGACGAGGCGAGGGGGGTTGTCTACCTAGGGGACTGCGCAGGGGCTGGCAAGATTGCGAGGCAAGTGCGGGTAGTAGAAAGGAGCGACAGGCATGAACGCGGCCCACTTGGAGGCCTGCTCCTTCCCGGAATGGTACCCGCTCTTCAGAGAGCACACCTTCGCCTCCCAGATACTGCCTCTCAACCCTGCTGCGGTGGAATACCTCCTCGCGGACGGTGTTTTCCTGCCAGACGCTAACACGGTGGTGCGCCCCTAGGGCCTATCCCCCCCCCCCCCCCCCCCCCCTCCCCCTCTCGTTCCATCCGGCGCTCACACCGCCATCGCCTGCACGCATTGTATGAACTACTGAAAGGTATAACACACCTTCTGGGCGCACCACCCGATGGCGCGTGCCTTCTCCCTGTCACGCCGGAACCACTACTCACACCAACTCCCCCACCTTGCAGTACCCAACGCGCGGGCAGATCGACCCCTACGCAGACGAGGACGACTACCAGCGCTGGCCAGAGGAGGATCAGGAGGATGGGGACAGTGATGGCGGTGGCGATGGCGAGGAGGGGGGTGCGGTCAAGCAGGTGGGCCGATGGCAGGGGCGAACCAGCAACTGCAGTGGACCGGGGATGTGGGGAGGAGGCGGTTGCGCATGTTGATCGGATGCTGAGGTCCGTGCATGTGGGATGCTCAGGTGGTGTGTTTCCCCGAGCTGGAGGCGGCTATGCGCAGTGCCATTGAGGAACTGGGGGGGAGGGTGGTGCCCAAGCTCAATTGGAGCTGCCCAAAGGTTGGGCTGCCCCCCCCTACCCCCCCCCCCCCCCTACCCCCCTGCTGCCTGCATCGGCTCCCCTCTCCCCCTCCCTTCTTGTAGTCCCCGCACCTACCCTTGTGTTGCCCCGCGTGCTTGTCCCCAACGCAGGACGCGACATGGGTGAGCCAGTGCCAGACGCTGGCCTGCAGCTCACCGGGTGAGGTGCTGCTGTTGCTGAAGAGCTCGGATCGCGCGGCACATGACCTCTCCGCCGCCTGGCAGGGGCTGCCAGGCAGCCCGCCGCCGCCGGTGCTGGTGCTGCGGGAGTTCTTTGACCTGCAGCCCTGGATGGAGTTCCGCTGCTTTGTGGCTGCAGGGCGGGTGGTCGGTGGGTGCCCCCTTCTTGTTAACCCTTCTAGTAGCATCCAACTGTCACCAGCTTGATTGAAGCGGGCCGGGGTCGTTTCAAGGTCATGCACCCTGCACCTGGCAGCCATGCCATCGACGAAAATCGACCTATGCAGACTCAAGTTGCCCAGGGTGTGACCCACATGCCGTGACGGGCTGGTCCCAGCATAGCAGAGCGCAGCAGAGCTGCCAGCATGACAGATGGCAGGTGTTTCATCCCTGAGGTATCCAGGGCTGCACTCCCTGCAGGCATTTCGCAGCGTGATGTGACAGCCTACTTCCCGGAGCTGCAGGAGCGGGAAGACGACATCGCGGATGCCATCCTGACCTTCCACGAGCAGCATGTGCAGGGGGTCTTTGGCCTGGATAACTGTGCGGACCCCCCCCCCCCCCCCCCCCCCCCTTCCCCTCGCGCCCCAAACATTCCCGCCGGCCTTCTGTAGGTCGCAGTGGGATTCACAGAGTACCATCAAATGATGACACATTGCATGGGTCGCATGGCACGGCGACACAGTGCGCTGTTGCCGTGTGCATCCGACTGAAACAGCCACGCGCTCCCCACGCCACTATCCGCCTCCCCCCCCCCCCCCCCCCCCCCCCACATTCTGAAGACGTGATGGATGTGTACTTGAGCAAGAAGATGCGCGTGTACATCATGGACTTTAACCCGGTGGGCGGTACCACACAGCCGCTGCTTTTCACGTGGGAGGAACTGCCTTTTGACATGCGCGCGCTCATGAGCGGTGAGGTTGCCTCCACATGCCTCCTTACGGAGTGCCCCTATGCACCCCTGCCCCTTTGCCCTGTTGAACATTAAGTAAAGTATTGTTTCATCCGAAAAGAATGATTCTGAACGCATTGTTAAAACTCATTTGGGTATGACCGCCCTTGGCAGGCGTGGATGACGCCGGTGATGGCGAGGCGGCACAGGTCGACGGAGAGGGGGCAGCATCTTCATGGACAGAGGGCGAGGTGGACGTGCGCTTCATCACGGAGCCGGTGGCCATCCGCCCCGGTGGGCGCGCGGCGTATGGCGTGCCTTTCGACTTCGCAGACACCTCGGAGGGCAGCGCGGTGGACGCCCTCATCAAGAGCATGCAAGCGGCGGAGGCGGCGCAGCAGCAGGGCGAGTAATCCTGCCAAGCTGCAGAGCCATGCTCTGCGCCAATATTGAAAGGCTGGGCACATGCACATGACACCGCCAGCGGCAACAATCAAGTTTCGGAGTTTGGACACTGGCCGCATTTAAAACCGGCCAAGTTAGCGATGGCGAGACCCAGGAGGAAGAGCAATGTCACCAGATTACTGATACGCTGTCATGACCCCAAGGCAGCCTTCTCTATCCCTGTTCCCTTAGCCGCCGAGAGAGGGCGAGAGCGGGGTGTCAAATCCTTCACCTGATGCCGGCGGCCCTTCTTGTGAGCAGGAAATGGCCAGCTCGCGTCGATGCGCCCGATTGGATAGGTATGTAAGTGTGGCATGAGCGGACTGGGCGAATACGTTTGGCAGCACCGACAGCGTCACAGGGCCGGGGCTCCTGGAGCTGGGAAGCTCGCCCTCCTTTCCTCTCTCACCATGACATGATTGGGCCGAGGCAGGAGATGCGCATGTCATAAGTTACAATCACGCTGGGGTCAGATACGGGTTAACTTGGGTCGGCAGCAACCCTGGATCACTTCGCACGGAGTCTGACCCGGCGTTGGCTTATTCCACACGGGGCTGAGAGAAGTCCGCGAATGATCTGGCAAGGGATGCGACGCCGCGCCACGCCGTGTGCCTCACTGCTCCAGCGGAAGCTGCGACTGCGCCCACGCCATGATGCCGCCGTCCACGTTCTCCATCTCCAGCTCACACCCCTGCAAGGGCACCCAGGCGGCAGGCAGACCATGGCTTCAGAGGCCGTTACTCTATGCGGTGCCTCAGGCCCCCTCCCGGTGTTATCGCAGCAGGCAGGGAATGCATCCCCGCACGGGGGGCACATCGGGTCTCAATGTGGGCGCCATTGTGTTTTTCGTATCTGCCAGGCAGGGCAGCGAGGGCTCACCGCCGCCTCCAGAATCTGGATGGCCGTTTGGCTGCGCTGGCCTGACTTGCAGCCCTGCGAGCGGCAGCGAATGAGGGACTCAGAGGTAGTTTTGCCACCTGCCCTCCCTGCCCTGCCTGGGCCCCCACTTGAGAGCCACTGCATCGAGCGCCCACTCACCACCAGCACTTGCGGTGTGTCCTTGGCGAGCGCCTCCATTGCCACCGCTGCAAATTCCGGGTTTGGCACCATCCCTGCCCACGCAGGAGACGTCAACATGCACAGACGCAATTACCGCGGTGCCAGTGTGTTTTCTGGGGAGTATGGGTATTGGTTTCCTACCTCCTGGGCCGCGGTTGAAGACAGGCACGTTGATGGATCCCGGCACACGCGCCTCCTCAAACTCCTCCACGGTCCTGCCGGCACGAGAATTGTCATGGCAGGAGCTTCGAATCGCTAGACGAATGCCATACCATCCACCCTCCCCTGCTATGCCCATTGCCCGCGCCGGCGTCACCTTACGTCCAGGTAGACCCACCCCACCTCCCTCTTCTCTGCAGCGTCCGCCACCTGGCGGTAGGAGGGACGGGCGCGCGAGATGAGGGGGGTGGGGGTGTGTACTTTTAGTGGTTTTTGGTGCAACGCCGCGTGTCGGGCGTCAGTGGGCTGACAACGGTAATTGCCGCTGAGCATGTGCCGCGTACCGAGGTCTGCTTGATTGCGCGGACTGCCAGAGACAGGCGGCGCGGCGGCAGGCCGCCCAGGGCACGGCGGGCACTGCTGAATACACGCGACTGTCAGGATCTTGTGGAGTCGTGACGGGGGAGGGGAGAACGTCCGGCTGCCCTACAGGCAATGCGCTGGCATGCCTACAAGTACACGGGTTGGACGTCCACCACACGGCGGCCGGGGGCTGCTTACCTTCCCACTCGCGGCGTGGACAAAGAGGATGGCAGCTGCCGCATCGCGCCCGACGCCGAGGTGGTGCGGGCGCCACGCCTGTTGGCAGCGGGTGCAGCGCTCGAGCGTGAGCCACTCCGGCTGCCACAGCCCCCGGGGTGATGTCTGCCCCACATAAATTACTCACTGATTTGGCTCCCCGTTGATCCCCCCCTCGGATTACCCTCAACGCCCCCCCCCCCCGCCCCCCCCCCCCCCCCCCTTCCTTTTGGGCCAACCCGGGCTCTCCCGCCTCTGTCCCTTTTCCCGCTTCCCTCACCTGCTTTTTGAGCGGGGGAATGACCCGGCGGGGGCTGGAAGCATGCACGTGTGGGTAGCGGAGAGCATCATAGGGGGGCGATTGGCAGGAACGCGAGCTGGGGGGAGGAGTAGCGTTTTAGAAAGACGGGGGATTCGTCCGCTGATGACGATACACACGGAGTTGACGGCGAGCGAAATATTATTAATGATGATTATTATTATTATTATTAATGATGGGTTCGGTAACAATGGGTGCTGACGGGCGGGAAAAGCAGTCGTGTGAAGGCGAAGTGCAGTACTGTACCAGGTACTGATACAGTGATACCGGTACTAAAAGTAGCGGCAGGAAGGGGCAAGCAATAAATAAGGGTATAAAGTAACTTGTATAAAGTAGGCGACGACAACGGGGGGTGCGCCAACAAAAAGGCGGTCGCCAGTACGGCCAGCAATGAAGAGATCGTGGCTTGGCTAATTCCAAGAGCGCGGGTCTCCGAGAGGAGCTGGTATTTTGGATTTTGTGCAGGTTGCCTTGGAGACAAGCAGCAGCTGAGGGTGGCTTAGAATTTGTTATAGTTCTCAGGTTGGGCTCTGAGCCCTTAGTACTATCAGCAGCTACACATGTTGGCTATGGGCTCAGCTGGGGATGCTAGCTGGTGCACCTTGGCACTGCTGTATTCTAGTATATAAAGCTTGTTGAGCCGCCATTATTGTCGCGGCTCGTGTCTCTAAAGTACTGGCTGAAGTAGTGGCCAGAGTTGCATGCATGACCATCTGAGGTCATTCTAGAGAAGGCATGTTCGCCACATGCATGTTGATGGCTCTCTAGGAACTGGGCTCCTGGGGGAGCTCTCAGCTCCTTAATATATTATGCCATATATGTACTATACCTAAGTACTAGTGCCAAATATCGGCGCAACACATCCAGCTCTCAGTGGGAAGTGCATTTTGCCGAACACTGCAGCTGATGGTCGTACAGCCAAATCAATAGATCAGTAACAAACAAGTGTAATCTATTACTTTTGATATCGCCTTCTGCAGCTAGCTCGTGTAATTATATAATCTATTACTACTCAACACCCCTCCTCACTGGTTATTGCTGCAGCTTGCATGTCATTCATGACCTCAGCCCTGAGTGCCTCAAATTGAAGTCGTGGCAGTGCTTTGGTAAACATATCTGCAAGCATCTCATGAGTTGGCACATAGTGGATGCGCACGGCACCTGCTTGATGGCTTCCCGCACGAAATGAAGTCGGATGTCTAGATGCTTGGTGCGCGTTGACGTCACATCCGTGGTGGCGATGACTGTGCACTCCTGGTTGTTCTCACCGACGGGAGTGGGTGCTGTCTGCCGGAAGCCCAGTTCTTCTAACATGTGGCGCAGGAACACTGCCTCTTGCACTGTCATGCAGAGAGCGATGTACTCTGCCTCTGCTGTGGACAGGGCCACCAGTGCCTGTACTTTCGACAGAAAACTGATTGCTCCTCCGCAAAGGAAGAAAACGTAGCCGGTAGTAGGCTTGAATTGACTGGGGTAGGTCGTCGGGAACTTGGCGTCACTGTATCCATGTAGTGTCAGCTTGCCTTCGCCACCAAAGGTGATAACACGGCTGTGTGCCCCCTTGATGTACCTCGGACGGCATCGTGCGTCCTCCATGTGTGCCTTGATTGGGTTAGACATGAATCGGCACAGTCGGTCGACTGATTCAGCGATACTTGGCCGAGTGGCGAATGCGGCGCAGAGCAGAGCTCCCACAAGACTGCAGTAGGTGCTGACCTCGGTCTCGGTGCACTGTTCGGACTCGCGGGGGTCGTTGGCCACACCTACCGGGAAACTTGGTTGCACAACACTGCTCCATTCCAAATCGAGCGAGCACGTCATGGATGTACTTTGACTCATGAATGGTGATCGTGCGTGGCTGCTGCTCGGTCTCGCTCAACCTTGACTCCCAATAGCCATGAGCGGCTGCCGAGGTCCTTGATGTCAAATCGGGCTTCCATGGACTCCTTGAATGATGCAATCCAGGCCACAGAGTTGTTGACGATCAGGATTTTGTCAATATAGATGGCGATAATTGCCAGGATTGCCGAATCGTTGCTGCGGTAGACATAAGCACCATGATATGTTCGTAACTGTCTGCAGTTCATAGTGATCATGAAGTCCCGAAGAACACGGCGCCAATTGTGTGGCGCTTGCTTCAATCCATAGACCGCTTTGAGGAGGTGATAGACGAGGGGGCCCCCATTAGGGCGATCTGTGTCTGTAAGTTGGCACTACTATATCCCAGACTATATGCAAAGGGCAAAACATTACTGTTCAAAGTCAGATTCCAGAATTTCACCGGAAACCGGAGATGATTGGATGCCCTATGAAACTATGCGGTATTCACAGCTGATGCAGCATTTCATGCTGACTGAACGTTTCTAACATATCTCGACCTTACCATACATTGCTGCCAAGGCGAGCCACCCGCAAATATTCAACGACAAGCCCTTTGGTTGCTCCATGTAGATTTTCTCATCTCGACTAGTGTAGAGGAAGGCGCGGTCGACATCGGTTTGTTCCATGTGCATGTCAAAGTGAGCAATAATGGAGAAGATGACGCGGAGGGTGGTAAACTTCACCCTCGGTGCGAAGGTTTCCGTGAAGTCGAGGCCTTGCACTTGGGTGAACCCTTTGGTGCAGAGCCTGGCTTTCTCCTTTGACACAGTCCCATTAAAGGAGATTGTGTTCGGTTTTGTACACCCACTTGGATTTAACGACTCTGCGACCACCTCCAGGCTTGGGTACCAACTTCTACGTACCACGTCGGACCAATGACGTAGTGTACTCCTGTCTCATGGACTCCATCCATTGTGGTGCCTTGGGGCCATTGCTCGCCTCCTCGAATGTGATAGGGTCACCAAGCGCCTCGCCTGCCGCGAGTGCCCAGTCGGCTGGGTCAATGTTGCGGCTGAAGCACAGTAATGACAGCTCGTCATGTGCGGGGCACCCGCCGGTCATCACTGCGCCGCAAAATAGGTCCTAGACCGAGTCTGCCACGAACCATCATCTCGATTGTACATTCTGCGGTGTCTGTTGCGCACTCATCCTCGGGTGTCATGTCGGGTGCGTGCTGCTGCAACATGTATTGGCGCGGTTGATGAAGACGGTGCGGTCGCAGGAAGAGTGCCGGATCGTAGTGGCTGATTGGGGACAATCGGCGCACGAATGGCTGGTGTCAGGGGCAGTGGGGTGATAATAGGGGGCTGAGCTCGTGGCATAGGAGGAGGGGGAGTGATTTTTCTGCTCGGAGGCGGAGGTGTTGCTTCGCGATGCGCTGTAGGCTCTGAGGAACCGGGCACCGGGTGTTGTCACGAGTATCACCGTGGTTGCTGTCGTCGCTGCCGCCGTCGCCGTCGCTGTGGATACGGTTGCAGCTCCGGGTAGGGCCCCAGGCAAGAGGTAGTGGGTCGATGGGCTGCGGTACTGCGCATGTGGGGCAGCGGGGGGTCGGGAATTTCCAGGGGCGGATGCCCCTCCTGAGGTAGATGCCCCTCCTGAGGTGGAAACCCCTCCTGAGGTGGACGCCCCTCTTGAGGCTGATGGTGGTCTCGACCCCTCTTGAACGGCAGCATGCCACTCATCTGGCACATCAGTCGCCATGGCGGGACCATGGGGCGTCTCATCGAAAGCGACGGACCGGCTGGCGATGACGGTGCGCATGTCAACCATGTAGACTAGCCATGCTGGGGAGTCGGGCGAGTAGCCAACGAAAATGCCATTGCGGGGCTGAGTGAGCGAGTTCGCGCCGATTCTCTCCGGGGGTGTGGACAGAGGTTGGGCATCCGAACACTCGCAGGTAGGACAGGTCGGGCACGGCGCCGGTGATTTTCCGCAGTGGGGTATCCGCGACGCCTCGTCGCATGGTGCGGTTGTGGATATGGACTGAGACCATCATACCAAACTCCCAGTACGAGTCCGCGAGAGTGGCATGGGTAAGCATGCAGCGCGCCTAGGTACGGAGAGTGCGCGCGCCACGAGTGCTCAGAGAGGCCATTCTGAAACTAATTGCACGGGGCTGCATATGTGCGACGCACTTGCAACTCGTCGCAGGCGGCAGTGTATGCTGCGCTCCGGAACGTGGTGTCATTGTCAAGTCGCATGGCTTGCACAGTGAATCCGAGGTTGACGACCATTGTGTTGAAGGCGCGCAGAGAGGAAAATGCCGCAGAGCGATAGCGCACAAAGTACAGGCATGCCATGGACGAAGCGTAGTCGAAGGCGCCACATTAGTAGGTATTGCCTTGCAAAGATGAAGTTCTTGTTTCCCAGAAGTCCCAACCTACCAGTGAGAACGGGACAGTGTGTTTGTCGTGGCATCGGCGTGGCATCGGTGCAGTGGTCGACTTGACCAGTGCACACGCCTCACAGAACGGGAAGCTGATGTGCTGGAGGTGACCATAGCGGGGGACGTCGTGGTCTGCCTGAGCGGCATCCATTGCACGCTCATAGAGATGACCGAGCGTGCCACAGCATCTTGAAATCTTCCTTCGGCGCGAGCGCATTGCCAGCATGCATGTGGAGCTAGATCGATGTGTCGGCGGACAGCGATGGCCGAGTGGTAGTGATTGATGTGCTCAGCACAAAGAGCTGACCATTGACCTCAAAGGGAACAGATACGGCATCGGATAGCTGCATGGCATTGCGCTGAGCTGTCATCATCAGTTTGAATATGTGTTGGGTATCTGAGCGGCTCGCGCACAGAACAGCCGAAGTACGCGTCCATTTGATTTCGATGCAAGGTCGGGGACCATAGGTGTAGGCAGTTGCGGACCATGGAAGACACAGAGCGCCCATCCTCAGTCTGCATGGTAAGGTGGTTGCCCACACCCATTGCGCACGCGTCAAGCCCAGTGATCCATAATCGTTGGGTTATAGTTTGGTGATCACCGGCGCTGGCGTAGTCTGCGAAGCAAGCGGCCATATAATGGGGCGTGGCATCGGTGTCGAACACCCACTGGTCAGGAAAGGTGTGGATGCTGTTTCATCCTTGAGTTCCACGATATCACGGAGATAGCGAAAGCCAACCGGGGAGCAAGATTGGCATCAATACACGCTCCAAGTGCACGACGTCGTAGGTCCTCAGATATGCCATGGAGGTTGAGCGTGGACTGATCGAAGCCCGTGCTTTCGCAGCGGACGTCGCAGTCAGGTTCCGTCCAGACTCCATCGAGGAGCAGCATGCCGCGGCCCGGGGCTGGGCCGTGCATTATGTATGCCCAGGTTCCCTTGCGAGACAGCGCAGGAGTTTCGGAAGGACGTTGTCTTTCAGGTGCGGGGGAGCCGCCCATGCATGCGAGAAGCTGCCACGGCGGGTAAGCATGTCATCCACTGTCACTGGTGTTCTCACAAATCGCTGATAGTATCGTCGCAGGGCGTCAAGGCTGTAAATGTTGGTCCAGAATGGAGTGTCACGGCGTGCGGTGGAGCTAAATTCGTGCGCTCGTGCGAGCATGGGCTGCCCAAGGGCTGCGCAGATCTGTGGTGACCGAGCTGCGCCAGTGACATTTTCCACGACATAGTTGGACAACGCGGCTGTTGGCGTTGGATCTCATAAATGAGTCTGGTCGTCGCATAGAATGCTTGTGCTCGGTCGTCTCGGAGTCCTAGTCTGAGCCCCGCAACAGAGAACGGTTGACACGGTGGGGAGCTGACCAACATGTCGACAGGTGGCAGGGACTAGAAGTCCTTAGCCGGGAGTTGGTTGACATCTTGTGATGGGAGTCGATCAAAAGCATTGTCCACGGCCGTACGTGGCAAGCTGTGAGACCATTTGCGTTGCAGAGTATGTAGCTCCGATTGAGCTGCGGCTGCGATTGCACGGTCGTTCTCTACCAGCGTCACCATACTGAAACGATGCCCTAATGAGCACAGCTCACCAAGGATGGCGAAAGTTGCTCCGCTGCATAGGCCAACATAGTGAATAGGCCGTGACTTGCTGAAAGCTGTGCTATCAGGTTTCATGTGTTGAATCTCCATGAGAGGGGCAATGCTGTCCTGGGTGTCAGTCACGCTCTTGTTGTTGGCATGCAGCCCATGCTGCCAGTTGGTCTGCAGCGTCAGTGCGGGTGAACCAATGATGTGCGCGGCGGCGAGCTCGGCGGCGTTGACGCTTTGTGCGGCGTCGCCATTGTCGCTTGGCATCGCGGTCAATCAGCCCGTTGTCATGGTGACGAGCTTCAGCGTGCTGCAATTCCGCGAGCGCTGTCAGCGCACGCCTCAGGTAAGCATCTCCGGGAGAGTCAACATCGTACGTAGTCCGGATCACTGATGTCATCGTTGGAGTCGGGAGCGAGACGGCATGTCTCCCTCGGTGTGCTCGGTGTGGGCAGAGCGCTCATCCTCATCCTTATCAAGGTCGTCTGGTGTGTCAGAGTTGGATCCGAGGTCAGGCATGTCTCCATCACTGTATGTCTTGTTAGTGTAGGCATTGCTGACATGCATCAGGTTGCCTAGACTTGGAGTGTTGCGCAACCGTCTTTGGTGCGTCGACAGTGGACGCCGTGCCGGGCGCGGGATGTTCACGGCGGATGCTGAGCGCACTGAACCGCCCCTCGGCTGTCTCGCGAGCAAGTGAGAGCCATTGTAGTCGTAGTCATGATATGTGCTCTGAAACGCTTCCATAGCCGCAACTGCAGCTGAGCTCTCCATCCGCTCTGTGTGAGACTGGCGAGCCATTCGGGTCTTAACCGGGTGAGCAGCCATTTTGGGAGGGGGCTGGCGTCTGCCCCGCATGCGGCTGAAAGCCTGACACATCTGGCGCTTGGTACGGCGGCCACTCTGTGGGAGGGCTATTAGATGCGGCTATGCAGCTAGCACATTCTTGAGGTGACATTCGTACACGTACTGATATAGCCACTTGAGCTCCTCGTCACGGCGTTCCGAGGGGCTGAGGATCGATGGCTCCGAAATCAACTCCTTGATTTTCATGACATGTGCTGCAGCCACTTCCTCCATTGCGGCTTGTGTGGCCCATTCTTCCACTGCGAGGGCATGTGCTCGCGCGAGTGTCTCACGCTCCCGCGCAAGGAGAGGTTCTTCGTCAGGGCCACAAAGTCCACGCCCTCCCGCCAATGTTTGGTACATGTTGACTGTGATCGCCGCCAGCGGAGTGGTTATTTTATTTTATTTTTGGTTATTACCGCGCTTGTCGCGCTGACGCCGTGACGAGTCTTGGTTGGCACCCACTGCCACATGCATGCATTCCCTCCATGCGCGCTGGGGCTGCGCGCATCGGGGATGGGCGCCGGACCTTTGCCCTTGGCACGCGCTGACAATCGACGTGCCACGGGAGGGCTTGAGCACGCATGGATTGACTCATGTGTGGGCTGGTGGGGACATCATGAGCGGTTTGCTCTCGTCGACAAAGGCTGCCAAACGAGAGTGCCAAACGGGCTCTGTGGCAGGGACATTGGGGAGCTGCGCACCATTCTGACACAGGAGCTGTCAACCGACCATGCTTGGGGTGGTATTGGGGGCAGGGGGGTTTCAGCGGCATGAGGGGTCTCAGGAAGCGGGAGACTCGCGTCATCTGCAAGGAAGCTGAATGACAGCGCGCCGATACCAGGCCCGGGTGTTGGAGAGCGGGCTGGTGGGGAGATCATGAGCGGTCTGCTCTCGGCGACAAAGGTAAGGGTGCCAAACGGGCTTCATCCGCGGCAGGGACACTAGAGAGCTGGGCACCAATCTGACACCGGAGCTGTCAACCGACCATGCTTGTGGTGGTATTGGGGGCAGTGGGGTTTCAGCGGCATGAGGGGTTTCAGCAAACGGGAGACTCGTGTCATCTGCAAGGAACCTGAATGACAGTGCGCCAAAGTCGTGAGTAGCTGCGGTAGCTACTGGACCAGCGTCCGCCGCAACATGGGTCTTGCCACGACATTCTGAAGCACGCGATACGGTAGGTGCCCTTCACGCCCACCGTTCCAACACTTGCTAGTGAACGGACGAGAGGTGCGAGAGGCACTAGGACCGGCGTGGCGGCCCCGGAATCTGCTGCTTGCCCGTGACTAAGCTTGGAGCTAAGTACTTCTCACTTTCCTGCCAACCCTTAACACCGGGCGAAGTACTGCGTATGTACTAAATCCGGGCAAGCCGGCGCGGCTCTACTGGTGATGATAGTGTACTCTTGTGAAACGGTGGACCGCCCGACGACCGGACGACCCACCACCAGGCCAACTGCTGGCCAGCGCCCACAGAGGTGTGAAGAGCAGGCTCCACAGGAGATAATCACTACAGCCACCATGGACATCAACAGACCCGAGGAGCAGCAGAAGGCCGCGGTCGGCGCCGCTCTCGATAAGCTGCGCCGCGGCAAGACCCAACTCCCCAAGACCCGAACAACCATCACTAAAAAAAAAACGCTAAAAGCCGACTTCCACCTGTTGCCCGCCCCAGGCCAACTGCCGGCCAGCACCCACAGCGGCGTGAAGAGCAGGCTCCACAAGAGACTACCACAACAGCCAACATGGACACCAACATACCCGAGGAGCAACAGGGCTCCGCGGTCGGCGGCCCTATCGATACGCCGCGCAGCGGCAGAGCCCAACCCCCAAAATCCCAACTACCATTGCCGCAAAGGAGTTCACAGGCATCCGACTCCCACCTGCTATCCGCCGTCTCCGCCGCGTTTTGCGCCGCCAGTTCCGCCAGCCCCCAATCGATCTTCCCCCTGGTACCGACTGTGCCACACAAGTCGCCCTACTATTCAACGATATGGCGACCCGCAACCATGCGACGGGGGTCGACATGCGCCGTATCCTTCTGAACCCGATCCGCACCCTCGGCCCCAAGCTCGGGGCACACACATCAACTCACGACGTCCGGGCGGTGACCCGACGCGCCCCTATGCCGGCTGCCGCCTCTCCGACAGGGGTGAGCGGAGCTGGACTCGCCACTAACACGGGATCCGACGCGAAACTCGTCGCAGCCACAACCATGCACCCGCGTAGGCGGGAGAGGCCGGCGACTATTGACCAACCGGCGCCGACTACAGCCGATCAGTCGGCGATGCACCATGGCCAGCTCCCCGGGGAGCTCCCACCACCACCAACTAGCCGGCTACAAGAGGCCCACCCCCCGGCCGCGGCAGCCCCTCAAGACACGGAGATATATGGACGGCGAAGACCCGCCACCGGAAGATCAGCCGGCGACAAGCGTCGATCCAGCCCCGCACCCCGAGCCGGCTCCACCGGCCGCAGCCCAATCCCCCACCGCGACAAGAGAGGCCTCGGAGGCCACCAACCCCTCGAGCATACCTCCACAACCAGCACACCAGCCCAGGCGACCCGCCTGGCCCAACTCGCGGCAAAGGCTCATCGCCCCCGCCGCCCCCCGCGCCGGACGACCCCCTTGCAACCGCATGTAGGCCGTATGCGGATGCTCCGCAGGCAAGGCACCCAAACCCAAGCCAGACGCACGCCCGCGACTATTAGCACCTCAACCCAAGAACTACGGATGTTTTTAGCCGGTACGCCCGGAATGCATTTTTCGAATTTACCAGCACTGTTCCCCGCAAGTATTACAAACAGTGTATCGCCCGACCCGCGGGCTTGGTACATGCACGAGACGAAGTCATCATGCCATTAAACGCAGTATATTGTGCCAAAAAATATTAGAAATGGAGGGCATTGTAGCCCCCACCCCCGCAAGCTAGCCGGCTCAGCGGTACATAAATACTAAGCACCATGCAGCTATTCCGGTCAGCTCCCCTCCCCTCCCATCACACCTCAGTAGCAGCAGGCGGGACGCCTGTGGATGCCTTATCGTGCCTGACGGATGGGATGGGATGGGTCTGACTTAGGTAGGGATAGCAGGGGGGCGCTGTTGTCTTAGCTATAGCCCACTGGACCGAGGAGGGGCTAGGAAACATAAGAGGATTGCCGATAGCTTGAACTGTGATAACACTTCGTGTTCCCCACTGTGGTTAGAGATAGCAGATCCTAAGAACAACTCAGTTTGAGCGAGTGGATGCAGCAGACTAGACGTTATATTCAATTTCAATTTCAATTGGAGCTGAGTTTGCATATATGCTCCAGCTTCGCTATTAGGGCGGCAATGTCACGCGATGGAGCGGTCGGCGGTGATGAAACGGCTGCCACTGGGGGTGCGGATGTCCGAGCAAACATCGCGGTGAAGGCTCCTGTCGGATCCGTGCTGAGACTTGGGAGTGATTGGAAGAGCGCTGCTTTGTAGCCAGCAAAAGTGGTGAGTGAAGTGTCCATGCGCAGTGCAACGCGGTACATCTCAATCTCGGGATTCATGCCATGTTTGAAGAGGGTCAACATTTCACGATCTGTGATGTGACCATCTGCATTCAATAGCGCAATGCGACACTGCTCCAGGCGGCGAGCGTAGTCACGCACCGACTCGGTTGAGCGTTTCTTTTCATCCATGTCACGACGCGCCACTCGAGAGCGTCACGTTCATGACTCGGGATGAACTCGAGGCGCAGAGCTTCCAAACAGTGGTAAGCTTGCCGACCATTGGGCCCAACATCCTCACGGGCTGTCAGAATCGCATTGACTGCGATGGGATGCTTGTCAAGCGGTGACACTAAGAGTAGCTGGGACACCTGGTGGTGGTGATACTTGCTGCAGGTGTCATCAGCATCACTGGGCTCAAACATGGTGCGATATCCTTGCACATTCTTGATGCATTGCTTGCATTGCACGAGGAACATGCGGAATAAGGCTGCGATATCGTGACAGTCGGAGACTTGGAGGTACGTGAACTGCTTGGGCCTGAGTTCAGCGTTACGGCGCAGATGGCGGTCATCTACCTGCTGCAGCTTGGGCAGCAGCTGCATCACGAGCTGCAGTAGTTGCCACATGAGCCTCAGCAGCAGCAAGTGCGGTTGCAACATCACTAGGCGGGGCTTGTAGCCCGGCTACGGCGGCAGCGGCAGCAAGAGCCTGGTGATGTTGCGCGGCAGCCTGGGCCTCCGCAGCAGTGACAACCGCGGCTGTCTCAGCAGACACAGAGTGCTCTGCTCCATGCGCAGCACCATCAGTGATGATGCCATTGGTTACACGTGATGGCGGGTTAGCGTCCGCCATGATGAAGGTGGCGAAGGTTAGCGAGTCACGCAGACTAAGGGGTTCTTACCAGTATATGCCCACAAGGTGAGGCCTGGGGCCACTGCACTCGCCTCTCTGCAAGACTTGGGCACCTTGCTCCGACACAACCAGCTAGAAACACCATGGCGCGAAAACAGTGATGTCAGCGAGGGCTCGAAAATCGCAGTCACACCCAAAGGGGTACATGCAGCTGCACAAAAGCATGTCTAGGAGTGTGATCGACACACTCCTCCTCAACACACCGGTTGTGTTGGAATCGAGAGCGCCACCTGCGCTCGGAAAACCGAGAGGGGCAACCGAAAAGGCAGCCCACATGAGACCAGGTGGGGGCAACCACGGCAGTACCCATGCGAACAGAGCTACGCGCCCACATAGGAGTGTCAGCAAGGCAACTCCGACAGCATGGAGTAAGCCAATAACCTTTTGGAGTTTGTGCAGGTTGCCTTGGAGACAAGCAGCAGCTAAGGGGGGCTAAGAACTTGTTACAGTTCTCAGGTAGGGCTCTAAGCCCTTAGTACTATCAGCAGCTACACATGTTGGCGATGGGCTCAGCTGGGGATGCTAGCTGGTGCGCCTTGGCACTACTGTATTCTAGTACATAAAGCTTGTTGAGCCGCCATTATTCTGGCGGCTCGTGTCTCTAAAGTATGGCCAGAGTTGCATGACCATCTGAGGTCATTCTAGAGAAGGCATGTTCGCCACATGCATGTTGATGGCTCTCTAGGAACTGGGCTGCTGGGGGAGCTCTCAGCTCCTTAACATATTATGCCATATATGTACTATACCTAAGTACTAGTGCCAAATATCGGCGCAACACATCCAGCTCTCAGTGGGAAGTGCATTTTGTCGAGCACTGCAGCTGATGGTCGTACAGCCAGATCAATAGATCAGTAACAAACAAGTGTAATCTATTACTGATACAAACACTACATGCACACGAACTACAAGCACCGCATGCATACCGCTTTAAAAATTCTTTAGGCTTCCGTGGCGATTGAAACGGGAGCGGTGCTCGACCGGGACCGCTCGGGAGTCGGCGACTTGATCTTGAGACGAGTGGGTAGCGCCCATCGGCGGACCGCTCGCGGCCGTCATATTTGACGCTGGCGGGGTGGGGGGGCCCGCCCGGGCCAGGCGTGCGATTACATGATCGATTTCGCGTGCGTGTCCTTCACGACCCCCACTTGGGACAACGACCCCCGTTGGTGCACCCCGGGGATCGCGGCGACCGAGGCGAAGCACAGTAACAAGCTGGCGGCGGACCGGGCGTCTACCGCCCCGGTAGGTGCAGGGTGTTCACCGGTACTACCCTTTTGTGGTTGAGGGCAGTGGCCGCCTTGGGAAATCCGCTTTAACGGTGGTCTACATCTTCGCGGTGTTACTTGTTGTGCGCAACTTCTCTGGCGCGGTCCTTCCGCCCCGACTTCATGCTTCCTTCGTGGTCAGTCCGTCCAGGCTCTTCGAAACATTGTTGCCTTCTAGCCCGCTGAGTTCCGTCATCACTTGTCACGAACGCGGCGGGGGTTGTAGCAACGAGTCTCAGCTTGTGTGCATGGTACCTTGCTTGGGCGGCATTCTCTCTCCCGGAGTGCAGACGGCCAAGTCTGATGCGTCTGTCCGTGCTCATTCCGCACCCTCTTATGATGCTGCTTCCACCGGGCAATTGTTGTTGTGGACGTTTTTTTTTTTGCCTTTTTGGGTGGTTTCCCGGTCGCATGTTGGAGCTAGGTCATGTAACAACATAATATATTACTACTCAACATGGCACCAAGCTTTGTCAGGCCACCAGTAGGAAACAATGACGAGGGCAGAAGCCTATCTGAAATAAGGATTAATATGGCAGATTGAGCTGAGGATTATCCTTTGTGGTAGAGATCGTCATCGACTGCCTGTATATGCCTGTCGACATATCGACCGAATTCGACAGAATAGAAAGTATATGTAGACAAGATGGCGCAGTAGCGTATTGGAATTTTTTCTTACCAATTCCTAATCATCAGGATATGACAGGTGTAGGGTTTCCCGGGCCCAGGAGGATGACCGAATACAGAATAACGCTGAT
This sequence comes from Tetraselmis striata, assembly GCA_006384855.1. NCBI lineage: Eukaryota > Viridiplantae > Chlorophyta > Chlorodendrophyceae > Chlorodendrales > Chlorodendraceae > Tetraselmis > Tetraselmis striata. The sequence continues at coordinate 23,937 of VCJN01003421.1, read as the reverse complement.
GACTGATGAGAGAATAATGACGATCCTCCATAGATTTATATCGAACGTGCTGTATTTCTAGTATTTCTACGGGTACCCGGGTAGGCGAGTTGCATCAGGACAAAGCAGCATGCAATAGAGCTGCAGCATGCGGGTTATTATTTCATGATGTGTTATTTTCCCGAGCCGTCGCTGTACGGGTATCGGTACTGCTACGAGTTACTAGTAGTCGTTTACTGTATATGCCCACCGCCACTATGACGAGTTACTAGTAGTCGTACCGTCGCGCGCTGCTGCTCCCGTAATCCTTATGATCTGCGCCACGAGTAGCGACTACGGGTATCTGATCCTTGCAAAGTGCAGGATGACTGAATTTTAATGCCAGCTCATCTGCTGTGCTTCACTTCAGCATCTACTGTGCGTTACTGCGTGTATGGCTGTCTTCCGTGCCGTGGCATCAGTGCTTTCCTCGAACGGGAAATAGTAAGGCAGACCACTACAACTGCATGTAATGATGTTGTATAAAACTACAACTACATCTGCCAGCATTTCGTTCAGCTGTGTCCAAAGCGTGCAGAGCACCCCCTCAGGCTCCACCCCAACTTATCTCAGCGACTTCCGTTCCTGTCCGCCTGTTTTGAATAACATCCGGGAGCCGTTGTCATGAAGGACGAAACCCCTGCCGCGCTGACGGTGGACTCGTCGTCGGACTCGCTATGCTCGGTGGCTTCCGTCGCGCGGCTCCACGGCGGTGACGGCTCTACGCTCGAGGACGAAGACATGGACAGCGCCGCGCCCACTGAATTCCTGGACCCTATCACCATGGCTGTCATGGAGCGGCCTGTGACGCTGGTGGAGGTGAGCCCGCCTGCGTTCGGCGTGTGCGCGGTGGCCCCTCCGCTGTCACGTGCGCACCCCGACCCTCGGCGCGCGCTACCACTGTACTGTATCCCCAGTGTTCTTAAACTAATCCTTACAGGGTACCTCTATTCGTACCTGGGACTACTATGGGTTCCGTACCGTCCCGTAACACCTTTTCTAGTGCTAACGGTTGTCGTTGCTGCTCCGCGCGCAGACGGGGTATACCTATGACCTGGCATCCATTCAAGAGTGGTTTGCCAGGGGCAAAAACACTTGCCCCATGACCAACGTCTCGCTTGTGAACAAGACGGCAACATCAAACGTCGAGCTGTTCCAAGCGATCCAGAGCTGGAGGCAGGGGTACGTACTGCTACGTACTTAAGCTGCCCGGCTTTGAAAGCGTGCTACGACCCCAGTCCACCCTGGTATATCATCCTCTTTAGCTCCGGTGAGCTGACGCTCCTCTGTGCTGCTTTTATCGGCAGGACACCGGGCGCCCCCGGATCCTGGCAGGCCGATGCGCCACCGTGCGCGGACGCCACGCAGGCGTGCCGACGTGACTGGCTGCCTGCAGGCCTGGATGCCTGCCAGGTTTTCCGCTTCCACGAGGAAACGTACTGGTCGCTGCCCAACTCGGCAGAACTGAGCGGCCACCAACTGGAGATCACCGGGGCGGTGTCCGGCTGCGGCGCGCTGCTTGGCGAGCGTGTAACCGAGCAGCTGGCGCCTGTCCTGATGGCCACTGGAGCCTGGGCCTTCCCCAAGGCAAAGCATGACATCGATTGTTACGTCGCCGGTGAGTTAGTTACCACATGCTATGCCCTCTGTGCCTGTTTCACAATTTACAGCCCAACTGGCCTGTGATAACCAAGTGTTTTTCATGCTGCGCAGGCTACAGCTCACGCGAATTTGGCGACCAGGGCACGCAACATGTTGCGCAACTGCTCCGTCCGAGACCCAACCCTGACGGCAGCTGGGCATACAATGGTGTGCTGAAATCACTCAGCCTCCAGTGGAACAACATCGGGCCAGCTGGTGCGCAGGCACTGGCGCGTAGCCTGCAGCCGCATGTGGCGGCTGATGGCCGCCGTGCCTTCAACGCATCCCTCAAGGACCTCAACCTGCGGCGTAACCGCATCGGCGATGCCGGACTGGAAGCGCTTGCTGCCGTGATGGCTCTGAGACCTGATCCTGCCACTGGACGCTGGCTCTACTGCTCGGGTCTGACTTCCCTGGATGTGAGCTGCTGCAGCATTGGTGGCCCAGGCGTGTCCGCTCTCGCCGAGGCGCTCAGCCCGCAGCTTGATGGCGACGGCTCTTGGGCATGGCCCCCTGTGCAGTCTCTCAACCTGTACGGAAACTCCGACATTGGCTCCGAAGCCCTGGAGGCCCTGTGCGGCGCGCTTCTGGCTCCGCGCCAGGATGCTGCGGGCAGCTGGGTGTACAATCCCCACCTGGCTAGCCTCTCAGTTGACGGTGGGTCCCTTTACCCCAGTGTCCAAGGCATGAGGCTCCGCATTGAGTTTCAAGTGATACACACTGGGCTCACACCCCATTGAAGTTACGTTTTTGCCTCCATCCCTCTGATTATGGTCCCTGTGCCCCCCCCCCCCCCCCCCCCCCGCCTCGCGCAATGACAGTGAGCGGAGCATCCGATAAGGCGCTCGCAGAGATCGCTGCTTCCCTCGCTCCGCGCTGGAATGTTTCCACCAAGAAGTGGACCTTCAACACCGCACTGTCTCGCCTGGAGCTTGGCAGTGAGCCCCCCCCCCCCCCCCCCCCCTTTCGCTTCTAAATACCACTTTCCCTTCCCTTCTTGACGTGGTTGACACCAGCATGGCACTTGATGGTTTGAGGATACGGAGCCCCAATCAGCCCGCTCAAGGTACCAACTGAGCGCAGCTTCCGCGAGTGCTGCCTCTTACGATGTGCTGTCGGTTGTGCAGACTCCATCCCCATCCTGAACATCGCCGAGAACTTCCTACTCAAGCAGCGCCTGAAAGGAGCCCTCAAGGGGGCAAAGAGCGACCTGAACAATTGCCGGAAGCGGCTGCATGGCCTATTCCGCTCAGGCGGCATGCTGGAGCTGACGTTGTAGAGAGCCTTCCTTCAGCCTCAAGCCGAATCAAGCCCCTCCTAATCCCATGAGACACTGAAAGTCCCATTTTATAACGTGCCCCGCAGACGGGACACCCCAAGAACGAAATGAAGCAATACCCTCTCCCTACCTAGCCACTGAAGTATGAATGTAATGAGACACCGCCGAACAGGCATCAGTATCCTGTAACTCCAAGTCCAACGGCAACTCCGCCTGTAAACATGTCTGGAACCTACGTATCCCAAGGGTGGTTGATCCTAGTAATCTGCATATATTGGTGCGTGGGGTGAAATATGGAAACCCCACATTGTGGCTACTAAGAGTGTTGAGGAAATTCCTACATGTGCACACATAGTGTTCGCCAAATCAAGTCCGGAGCTGCCATCAACAACCCAGATTCCGCATCTTGCAAGGTTACTGTCAGGATCTTGTGTTGGTTGCACGAAGTGTTGTGCTGCCTTTGTGGGGGCTGCTTATTCAGCGCTCGATGTCGGGAAATGTCGCCGTCCCGGGACACATCACCCGATCTCAGACCCACAGAGTGATTGGGGAGGGTTGTTCCCTTAGGGGTACGAGCAGCATAACTGCACTAAAATACTGGTGAGTTCTTCCTGCTCTGCCGCCGAACCGTCTGCGCTGCGCATTGTGTAAGGATAGTTTTGCTTACGGGCCCACTACGGGTTATCGCATTCCGTTTGAGATGTGTTTATTCCAGCACAGTATGATAATATAGCAATTGAATGAAAAACAGTTCTTAATGCTGGTGATATCAGAGGGATAGGCCAATAAATTATCTGATGCTATCTGTACTAAGCGGCGCTTCGCGCCGGGGATCTGTGGAGGTGCCCCTACCTCTTGGGTTGAGCGTGGTGCGGGATGCGGGATGCGGGCCGCTTTTAGCCGGCTTGCAGTGTTGATCTTGTAATAATACTGTTGTTTCCGGGTAATAATGCTTTTAGCGTTAGATTTGTCAGTAATTTATTTTTCAAAAGAGACGTATTATTTTGTAAAACAGATTAAATCTGCAAGCCGCGTAAAAGCGGGCCGCTGACTACTGGTGTGCATTACAAAAAGGCCGGTACCCAACCCACCGCTAAAAGTTGTATTACCCAAAAAAAAAAAAAAAAACAGCACTGCAAGATCAGCAATACAGTACAAGCAATACAGCATCCCGCACGAGGCCGCGCAGGTCGGGCCGGTCGTCAGGTCTACGGGGCGGGCACGGCGCGAATCGCCACGCCCGCCGCCTGTACCGGCACCGGACGCCGGACGCCGTCGTTCGACCGTCGCCCGTCCGTGGACGGACGCCGGGCCCCGGGTCGGCGGACTGCCCCCGCACCGCGGCGACCCCTTTTTACAGCATCATTTTACAGCAAATATATTCTGCTGCTAGCTCATGTAATTATATACTCGGACCACCGTGTATATGGTCGCTAGTCGCTGTATAAATAGAGAGGGCGAGTCTCGCTTGCTGATTCAGCAGTAAAAACGCGCTGCGGTACCGCGTTATTTTGGCGTTTTAGACGAATATATGACGTGCCTGGGCTAGAATACACGCGCATCCATTCAGAATCTTGCCGTACACGGACCAGTGCCTAGAAATCAAACGAGCACAGATCGAACGTATGACGGTTCATTCACGAAGACGCAGCACACGAGGACGGAGGACGGAGGACGGAGGACGGAGGACGGAGGACGGACGCCTAAAAATCCGTGATAAAACCGTATTGTAACCGGTATCGATTCTCTCGTATTCCAGGTGATTTCGGACGCGGCTCTCCTTTTCCTCCGCTCAACCCAAGAGGTAGGGGAATTTGAATAGGATAATGCTGCTGGGAATGCGCTGATACCAGCAGTGCGAGAATTAACACGCACTTGCAGTTTAATCATTAATTAAAATGGGGCTTTCGTTGCAAATTGTGGAAATACCACAGTTCGCGAACTGTTTTTATAGTAGGGGGTTTTGCGTCCTCGTATTCGGTGTACCGGATATAAATGGTACCCAAGGATTATTTACGAGAGTCGGAATGGGCGTTTTTTGGGGCCTCCGGGACAGGATCGCGTTATTCGGGGACGGCATTATTAGGGTTTGTAATCCCGCCCCTCCCATTTTTTGATTATATAAGTGGCCCGTCAGTAAATGAACCGTCACGTACCCGAACTAACGGATCGAAACGTACAAATCCCCCAACGGAAGATCCGGCGCCATGCTACTCACAGCGTGCGGCCGGCAGCCGTCAAAGCGCCGCACCTTGCAGCCGTCTGCGCGGGCAACCCTGGACGGCGCCGAGGCGGCATCGGCGCATCAACAGGAAAACGAAGAAATGACTTTGGCGCATGTGTCGCGCACATGTTGCTTCTTGTCTGTGAAGATTCCGCGATAAGTGTATGTTTAAGACCGTACCAAAAACGGAACTTATTCGCCAACTCTGAAACATGTTCTTCTTTTCTATGGGTATTGCTGCCGCTACCGCTGCTGCTGTGATAGATGCCAATTATTGTTCACTACTACTACTAGTTGGGGGTTCCTCTTCCCTATTTAGCATGCGCGGTACGGCACCAGTACGGTGCTAATAGGTCCATGTGGTGTGTCAGTACCGCCTGAGGAGTTCCATAAACTAGCAGCACCTCGGCAATTTCATCGTCCGGCAGAAGTTGTTGTACGCTTGTACGGCACCACCCCGGTACCCCGCGAGTACCCGACGCAGCCATCCCGGGAAGCGCTCCTCCCGCATGTTGCTTCGTCGTGTGCTTAAAAGCACCAAGGGGCTTGACGGTCCCCATATCTTCCTTTAACGATAAATGAACCTATTTCGCCCCGCGCATTTCATTTTGCACCTTAGGGTTTGGTTATACCCTAGTTCCCGGGGCTACTAACAGTACTGAAGACTCAAGGGTATTTCAGCTTGGGTTTGTAGAACTTATTGGATGTAGGGCGGCATTCAACAGCGTGTACACCAGCCGCGACGCATGTCCAATGATGGTTTTGATGGTTTATTTGGAGCATTTTGTCCAAAGTTGGACAAACTGGAGGGAGGTCAACAATTGTGATGATTAAATCCATCGCCTGGCCGCAAGAATATGTTGCTATCAGTTTACTCGCTGAGCATCCCCAACTCAAGCAAGTCCTTATTCTTCGTGGCAGCGTTAAACTTGACGACGACGCCGGGTTTGCGTTGCGCTAGGGTGGTTGACATGACGTGGACGCATTTTATTCATGGCTTGCCGACTTGCCGCCCAGTTTGTGTGTATGTCTTCACGAATTTGACGCTTTTACCGAACCACTGCTTCCTGACGATGGTGCCGTCCGCGTTGAACACCTCGCGACTTCCCGACGCATCGTGGATGGCCTTCGCGTACGACAGAGGGACGGCTTTAACAAGCATCCAAGGAAGTGTCAGGCATTTCTCCCATCTTGTGTCAACCGGTTTATTATTCCCTCCTTTTGTCTGCGCGTAGAGCCATAGTACGTAGGGGCATGAGGGGTTTGATTTTTGCATCGGCATGGCTCACATACGGCCACGATCAACGTGTCTTTGGTAGTCTCGCGCGACTTTATTTAATCCCAATGACGAATCTCGACTCCCAATCACCAAGACTTTCATGGCACTTGTCTTCCTCATGCACCTAATGAGGTCCAAGACCGCAAGCAATGTCATCATTCCCGAGCAAGACACCACATACCGATTATTGTTTCTGCTAAGACAAGAATGAAAAACCATGGGACTCACCTCCGAGACGTCGATGACAACGAGGTTCGTGCCCTTAGCATAGCTTGGCGGTGTGTTGTCATGAAGCCTCTCCCTGTCGCCGGCGTGAATTCCTCGGAAGGGCTGTCATATCGAAGCATTTGAGCTCAAACCTTGGCTAATTTCATCAGCAACGCGTGCGGCTTCGACATTATTGAGGTTGGCGTTGGTAGCCATCGTTTGGCGTGCCTCAACGGGCGCGGTATGTCCGTGCTCGCGCAAGAAGATGTCAGCTTCGCTTTCCACTGCGGCCAAACCACGAGAAAAGCTGCCGATGAAGGAGCAGTTTGCATCTCATCCAAGTCGTCGAGCAAATTCGTGCTTGATTGGGGAGAAGTGCCACTGGACCGCCAGGTCCGTGATGAACGAACCGACCTTCTTGAAGTCGTCCAAGTACCTATGAACCTTCAGCGCATAGGGCTGCTTCTCGCATAGAGCGTACTACATGGCCGGTCCGCACGAACGAATATCGGGCGTCCCAGTTGGAGGGCTCTGCAAGATTTGCACGGGCTCGGAAAGCGGTGTGTTGGAACACATGCCCGTGCGCGACGAGGCGCCGCCACACTCGACGGCGTCATCACGCGAGAACTTGAGTTTGTGCGGCTTACTGAAGTAATAATGGATGTGGGCTTGGAAATGAGGCCTGAACCACTGAGAGAAGTCAAGGGAGAATGAGAGCTCTGGAATCTCCGGAGTGGGCGAGAATGCCTTCGCAACCAAGTCAAGGAAGGCCTCGATTGTGTAGGCGGAGCCGCGAGACATCGCAAGACTGATGCGGCTGAAGATCTAGTCGACGCGTTTATGAGTGTGCCCGGCAGACAGGGAGACCAAATGAATGACGTCGCATACGCCAATAGACATAAGCCAATTGCAGAGCGCCGCCACGTCCGTGTTTTGGTTCTTCTTGACGATGTTACTGTCCATCTCGATTCTGATGCACGGAATCGGTTTGCCACAGCGTTGAATTTCCTACATCATCGCAAATCATATTTCATCGGTCCATGGCTATTGGACAAATACGGCGAATCGGTAATCGGGAGGACAACAACGAGGCAGCATACTTTCATGACCGTGATCCATATCAGAGTGCAAGTGTGGATGAAACATGGGGGATGGTATTTGTGTAGTACTAGATGTCGTCCGGGCGGTAGCTGTCGTACTTCAAACAAGTGAGGTGATACTTGAGGAGCATGTCGGGATTCACAGTCTTGTATATGCGAGCCTAGTGAGGCAGCAAAGCCTTCGCGGAGTGCATGCTGTCAAGTTGAAAGAAGAAGAACTGTCCCAAGCCAAGGCGCGACTAGAAGACGGCGTTGTTCAGATCCCCCCGCTCCTTGCGCACTCTCGTGCAGACCAAAGAGGTAGGGAGGAATATGTCTTCAGTTGTAGGTGGGTCTCGCGCATGGAGGTTAGGAATCTCGATCCGTTTCGAAGCGCATGTGCAAAACATACGCGGACGGGAGATGATGACGGCGCGAACGCCGGCGAGACATAGGTCGGACGTGCCGCGGAATTAAGGCGCCGTCTCCCGATGGCGCGCCATTTGCCGCGCGCTGTGGCGGCGTGCGGCACGAGCCGGAATTGCAAGCCAGTAGGAGCGGCCAAGTTGGCGACGAGTTCCCAGCACAGCAGCGGCACAGTCACAAGTAGGACGAGTACAGCCGCGCGCACGGGCGCGCGAGCGCGTCGCGTACAACCCGGTGAAGTATTGGTACGATGATGTAGTTCGCGATGCGATGATAACTTTGCACATATACATACTGGCGATGCACATTACGAGGGGTGGACACGAAACCTCCCGCGATTATGACAACGATGTAAGGCCGTTGCCATCACTAGTGGCGGTCGTCTCGCCGCCTCGCGTGAAGGGCGGCGCGTGAAACGCACAACGCTATGAGCCGAGGGCACGTTGGACCCATTGTCGTGCCGTACTAGCTCTTACGTGTGCCGGGGCCAGTTGTCGGCGACGTCACATAAGACCCGCTGACTCGGTAAGCTGTCGCCGCTAGTCTTGCTTTGCGGAGTGCGGTGAGGCGGCCGCCGCTGCTGCACCAGCGACGGCTCCCGGCCACCTCACAAGTCCCAGGCCTATGATGACGCCACGAAGTGCTCAAGTTGCGTTAGGTGGCGGAGCCGTCCCCCGGCGGGCAGCTCATAGTGTTGTTAGAGATGAGATGTCATGACGTCGGGAGCGGGTTGGTCGGCGTAGAAGCCCATTATTGTAGCCTACGCCGGCCCGTAACGATGCCAATGGTGCCGGGACGAGGGTGACGACGAGGCGGCCGCCGCTGTTGCACCAGTGACGGTCGCCGAGGTTTCAAACCCGGAGTCGGACAGGGGCAGTTATGCCCACCACAATGGGACGCCCGGCACGCCAGTTGGTAGAGCTGCCCCCGGCGGGCAGCCGCAGGTTGTCGTGGTCCTTGTGACGACTACGGTGTAGTAAGAGGCCTTCAGAGACGCGCCGGAACGAGCCGCACAAACGCCTCCCACTGCAACAAACGTTGTTGTATCACGATTTGGGCGAGGGCAACGAGCCTTACTTATCAAAACACCGGCGCGTGAGCGGTGCCATCCTCGGAATGGACCAATAATGCGGGTAGGTACGGAAAACCAAAGCGTGTAACGACCGTTGATGGCTTGCCACGCACGACGCCCTGCTTCGAGTACACGCGGACCGGGTTGTAGTGTCTTGCGGGACAACGAGTGGCCGCCCTGACGACACGGACGTCCTCCTCCGTCGGCGCTGATTTGTTGCGGTAGGCGTACGTAGTTGTCGCCATTGACAACCGTGACAAGCAGCGGCCATGGTGCCGAGCGCGTCCAACCCACATAACCTCAAGAGTTGACTACTACGGTTTTTGCCGAGAGGGTGCTCCACTGCGGGAGCCCACGAAGGCATGTACTGCGACATGACTTCGGGTGTTGAGGTTAAAACCCCCCAAGCAACGGGGACCCCCCAACTCCAATAAATTCCTTATCGTGCGCCTCGCTACGACCCGAAAATGTCCCAGCTACAAAGCCAGGGCAAAACGACTTCGGGCGCACGAGTCGGGAGACCCACACTACAGGTAGCGAGACGTTTTCTATCGCTGTTGCCTACTGATGTAACGCATGTGCGCGGCATGACGACTCACTACCGGGAAAAGGAACCTCCGCTCGCGGTGCGGACTTGATAAGCCTATGCGACCCTCGCGGCCATGAGTAAGCGAAGCGAGTTGGAAGATAGCCCGGCTCGCTGCTCCCGCTGTAAGATGCTCCGAGCACTTCCACTCACCATCACCGCGCTTGAGCCGTTTAGGTTCAGCTGTCGCGGAAGCTGTCGGGAGGCGTTTCCGTAATTTGTAAAAAAAATCGTATTAACTACGCCGCCTGCAATAAAGCGGAGAGCGCGCGGCGGGCGCGGCCGTGCCGCCCCTTCCAAAAACATTATCTCGCCGCCACTTTTCACCACAGCTCCGAAGTAGCCTAATCCTTATATAGCGACTATATACGAAATAGCGACCATATAATACCTGTACCCGGGTAGTCAAAAACGTCTCGTCGTCGCGCCTCGTTTTCGTCGTGTCTCGCGTCGCGGCGCGCTGACGCGATGATGATAATCGCCGACGCGATCGCGTCGACGCGGCCGCTGCAACCCACCCGCTCCAGCTTGTTGCGCCCACATTCGCCCGACCCCAAACCCCCACTCGTCCGCAACCGTAAACACAAATCGACGGTCGCTTAATATCTTGGTAGCTCAACCCACGAAGCAGTGAAGACAGCTAGTCGCGCGCCGACATGCTGGGGCCCGCCCGATGGCCCGCAGCGCCCTGCCCGGCCGGCTTCGTCCACGCCGGCGACGCAATGCTCTGCGCTCCGCTAGCGGAGTCCGCGCCGCCCTCGGGCTCGGGACACCTGCTCTTGCCAGGCCAGCGTGGCGTGCTGACGGGGCCCACTGCTGCCGCCGCCGCCGCAGCCGCCGCCTCCATTCAGCAGCAACAGTCATCGGGCCGTGCCGCTGACACAGGCATTCCCGGATACGACAGCCTGTGCCTTGAGACTGGGTGAGTGACCCTGAAGAAAACCTGGTTTAAGGTCTCAGGCCTTGGGAAATTTGACTCGAAACCCCACGACAACCCTCTGGCCATCCACCACGGAACGTATCGCTTCTGCCGCCGGTTCGGCGTCGAGAGCGGCAAGAGCGGTGCATACTCATGAGGGGGGGGGGGGGGGGGGGGGTCAGCGAGACACTGGCATGAACGTGGGGTGCCCGGGCGCAGGCAGGTGCTGCGGCTATTGGAGGCCGACGCTCATCCTGCTGGCCTGCTGGACGCGCTGAGGCGGCTGGTGCGCCCTGCCTTCGCCCCCCTGCGTTGAAAACCGTGCAGTGGCCTGGATGGAGAGCAATCATGGGGGGAGGTGGGGGGGGGGGGGGGGGGGGCCTGGCGCCCGCCACCTGACCTTTGAGCCCCACGTCCAGATCATCAAGGAGCGCATCCATGTGGCGTTTTGCGTGGAGGAGGTTCTGCCAGCCAGGGCACACCTGCGCCTTGAAATGTTCTTCCCAACACGGTGCCCCCCTCTCCATCCCTCCCTCTCCCTCAGCGCGTTTGCGCTGCACGGGTGTGTTTGCCTCGAGGCGCCCCGCTCTCTCAACTGCAGCATGAAGCAATATCTGTTTGGCTACTCAGTGCCTGGCGGCTGCGCTGCTGCAGTGTGTGGATGTATGGGTGGCAGCCCAGCACCGCAGCGGCGCTGCTGTTCCGCTCGCTCACCAGCCCCGAGGCGGGGCGCAGCTGCCTGTGCGCATCCGAGCACGGAGCCTCCCAGCCTCAGCAGGGATCTCCAGAGGAGCGCTTCAGGTGCGGGCCGGGCGCAACTACGTGGGCTTGCTGCATCTAGCCGTCGAAACTTTAGCATACCGGCAGGCGGGCATCATGCCATTGCCATTGCCATTCCCATTTCAGGGTGGAGCGTCCACTTTCATTGCAGCGCAGCACCCTTGCCCTCTTGCGTTAACACGCCCCCCTATTTTGCACCCCTCCAGCCTGTCGGGGATCTTCCAGGAGCTTAACATGAAGCATGCGGTGGAATCTGCAGAGCCCATCCAGCCGCTAGCCCCCAGGTGCACAATCACCGCTCCCCCCTCCCCCGCCTGGGCCATCTGCTTCTCGCAATGCAAGCTCTGCTGCATGCCGTCATCGGGCGTGCACATATCTCTTTTCCTTTATAAATACACGAACATGTGAAGACAGGGGCGGCTGTATGCATGCGCACATATGAGGTGCGTTCAGTGGCCGCCTGAACATATCTCACATGCTAGACCGACCCTTCACTCCTTCCCTTGCTCTTCCGCGGGCCTTCTGCCTGTCCCCGCCACTTGTCTGCAGTATGCGCGCTGGCTTTGCCGGCCTGCCAGCGGAGGCTGTGCGCCACGTGGCGGCCAAGCTGACCAACATGCGGGACATGTGTGCACTGGGAGCCACCTGCCGCGGCCTGCACAGCCTTACGCAAGACACCGTGCCAGGCGTGCTGCTGGACCTCTACCCTCACCAGGTGCCTGCCGCCCCCCCCCCCCCCCCCCCCCCTAACACCATCCCCGATCAGCTCCGCCAATCTAGCCAGGGCATTTAGACATGTCCATCTGGACCGCGCCTCTCTCTGAAGGCAGTCGTTTGGGGGCTATCAATGTGAGTAGAGGGCGGCCGTGCGGTGGATGCGTGCAAGAGAGCAGCAGCCCGTGGAGTTGGAGCACCCGTCGCTGAAGCACTTCACCACATCGAACGGCATGCCGTGGTATGGCTGTCAGGTGAGCAGCTCGCCTACTCTCAGCCCCTGCACCGGCATGTGCCTGCTGACTCTAAGCGCCACTCTGATAGTATGGACCGCATGCCCCTGCACATCCCGGTCATGAACTGCCACGGGGTGATCTCTGTTGCAGGCCACCGGCAAGGCGCAGGCGGACCCGCCGCCACCTGTGCACGACATCCGTGGCGGCCTCTTCTGCGACGAGCCGGTGAGCGTGTGGGCAGAACTGTCTGCCCCAGTGTTGCCACATCCTTGCAGCGTGGACGCGGGGGAAGCTGCCTCGCTGCAGGCGTTGCTGAAGGCGCTGCTGGTGCCGGGGGCTGCAGGGCCTCGGGAAGACCATCACTGCGCTGTCGCTTATCCTATCGAGCCCGGGGAGGCTCCCAGAGCCGCCAGAGGGTGTCAAAGTGCAGTCCGCTCAAGACCCACTCTCAGGTCCGCCTCCCCCCCCCCCCCCACCCCTTCATTCGCCCTGCTATTCTTCCAAATAACATCTCCGTGTGGCGTCTGGCTGAGCTAATAAGTATACTACTTGAAAGGGACAGGAATGTAGCAAGTAAACCTTCCTGCAGCGTCTTAAATGCCCTATAGAACTACAGATATAAAATACGGTATATACGGTATGTAAATGCGTGGGTGTACATACATTTTTCTGTGTTTTATATTCGGTATTTACATACGGGCTAGAGGAGCGCTAAAATGTATTTGATCGAGCGCGTACGCGAGAGGGCCCTGACCTCTTGGCGCGAGTATCCTCGGCAGTGCAGGCGGTTTCGGTCAAAGGGCAAGATTGTATGATTGTATGTATCATAAATGTAGGATAATTATTATATGTATCAAACTAGCGCGTAGGTCACAAAGACTAAAACAATGATTCATATATTCTGGGGTGCTGGGATGAGTATCATTGTACCCAATCAACTGCAGCACCTAACTGAAAAATGTGGCCAGAGTATTACAGTATTTATATGATATAATTTGCGGGGCCTCCCCAGTAGCCGTGTCTTGCCACCCCTCTAGCTATGTTTTCAAAGTAGATTCTGCAATACCCTACACTACCACATTACGAGTTCCTTGGTTCTTGGCTCCCTGGCCTCCTGCTCGACCTTGGTTTCAGGCTTATGTCTCTCTCTTGCTGGCAACCTTCCATAGTTGCTTTTAGTTCTGTTTGTAGTGCGCATAGGTTAAAGCACTGATGCAAAAAACCACATTACGAGTCCCAGGATTATTTATACCTACGGTATTTCTTGCGGGCCGCTATTATTATTTCGGCTTCTGTTGATCTCCTTGTCCGCGCCTGCTTTTAGCTTTGGATTTTCATTTGCTGGTAGTACCGGGTACTCGTAGTACTGGGTACCAGTATCAGTAGGGCGCTTGAAATAAACCGATACTACTGATACTGGTCTACTGGTGTGAATTACAAAAAGGGCAGTTCCCCAGAATTAGAAAATCAACACAGCAAGCCGCCTAAAAGCGGCCCGCATAAACCGATACTACTGATACTGGTAGGGTACTGGTACTGGCCCTGTACCACCCCTGCACTATACGCTGAAAACAATGCTGGATACACCGACATACGCGGCAGGCAATGATGTACGCGCAAGATACACGCGTCGGTACCAGACAGGCGATACGACCTGGGATGATATAGTTACATCAGCGAGCTGCACAAGCCGATCAGGAAACCACCCGAAAAGGCAATAGGAAACGACGACCTGGGATAATCATTCGTTATATTATCGTGTATTTCCCGGTTAAAAATTAAAAACCGTATATATCGCTGTACATCGGCACGCATTCCTGCAGCATTCTCTAATTTGAAAATATGCGTACACAATAAAAATGTATATAGCTCTATCCGGAATTGATTATTTTGATACGACTAAGATGTACAGTTCCCCTCGTAAATCTTGCGCTGTACGTATCCGTCCGTATCGTCACGTCAGCACCCGCGGCGCCGACCGCCGCGTGGTAGCGACTGGAGTGGCGCTTTTTTATGATATGGTCGCTAAGTATAAACTTGTTAGAATAGTCGCTAGCTATTCATCAACGGCTTGAGATGTGATAGGTGGCGCAGGGGGGGGGGGGGGGGGGGCTGCCTGTTACGCTCGTGATTCCGCTCTGCGCTGGTTTGAATCCTGCCGGGCGGGGCCCTCGGTGGAAATATAACCGCTAGAGGGGGCCCGATGCAGTTTTTTAGGCTCTCCTGCAAACCCTAATACAGTGGCTTACCGCGCGACCCGCATCCCGAGAAAAGGGCGATGTTCTCGCCCCGCGCGGGCGGTTTTTCCCGCGTAGGGGCCCGCTATGCGCAGCCCCATAGCAGAATATGGGAACGTATTGATGGCCAGCCCTACCACATACCCTGGACATCTGGGCGATGCCCTAGCAGGTGACTATATGGAACCACCCGCTGACTCAGGGGCTGCACCCCTGCGCAGTACGGGCTGAAGCCCGGCTCTACCAAGGGCGCATTGAATGCGGACAGCAGCTGTAGGTGGGCTGGCTTTTGAGCAAGCCTTTATCGCAGCATTGGCCGTTTTTGCGGGAACTGCTCACTTGCTTGCATGCCGGCGGTGGGGAGAGCGCGCCTTTGTGAATGTGCTCTACGATGGTAGAGCTAAGTCTTGGCGTGCACATAGAACGCATATACGTGCTTTATAAACAATCGTGCCCTCGTAACATTGGGTTATCAAATTCATTACCAACCCTGAACAATTACACGTACACATATGGCTTGTACAACGAGAGCACAACAAACGCCACATAGGGCTGCCCTTACGCATGATGTCACGTTCACGTATGGCACACGGAAGAGCGCGGCCGGAAACAAGGCGAGGGCTGATAATGGGCCAATCTACAACTGATGCTTGACAAGGGGAGCAAGACTTTTGTGGGCAGATGTATCTGTCAGTTTTCTTTCAGCAAGAATAAAGGCAAATCATCAACATATTGGCACTTACCTTCTTTCCTTATTGTTTAATTTCTATTCGAATTGCCTGACTTGTATTGTAATAGACTGGTGAGTTAGGGGAAGATGCAATCACGTGTGTTTCAATCGGCTGCATGTGAGTGTGGGTGTGGGTGTATGTGTGTGTCGACCATGGGAACCTCGCAACCCATCACGACACGGACGCGCATACCGCCCACCCCCATCCCGCGCACCCTTCTCTACACACACACACACAAACCCAATCCCATACATACAATGCATGACTGATTACATGGCTCGTGCTGACTGCCCTTTATGGCGACTTTTCTGAATAACACGGCAGGTCGGTTGCAGTCCTGGTATATTATTCCGGATAGCGAGTACGCGTGCGCCTCACCCGCCGCCAGCCACAAGCAGGGCCGCCGCGTCTCCGAGCGTCGCCTCAGCCGGCAGAGCCTGGGGCTGGGGGGCAGTTGTCCTGCGGACGAGCTGGCGTCGCCATCTCGCTCGCCGCAACTCGCGCCGCCCGCTGGTGGTCAGCCCCTGTCAGCTTCTGGTCTCGCCACCCCCAAGCCAAAGACGCCCGTGGTTTCCCTGACATGCAACGAGCGTCCGCAGTCGCCTGCAAGAACGGGCGTGCCTGGCCCAAGTCCAGGCCCCATCTCCATGCCCACACCCACCACCCCCAGTGCCGCCTCGCCTTCTTCTTCCTCGCCAGCATCGAGATCAAAAATACGCTTTTATGAGGCACGTTTTGCCAAAAAAATGTTGGTGCCGACCAGCGGGCCGGGCCCTTCGCCGCCGCCCACCCTTGGCAGCCCCCAGCCCCCGACGGCGCCTCCCACTGCCAGTGCGTCTACGTCGGCGGCCTCTCTCGCCTCGTGCCTCGTGCCTCCGCCCTCGCAGTGCTTGCCCGGCTGGATACCCAGCACTCGCCGCGGCTCCAGCAGATTGTCCGACGCCGCCTTTGCGGCGATCCAGCAAGCCAATGAAGCCTTCTTCTGTGACCTGCTGGAGGGGCATCAGGAGCTGCTGCGTGCACAGGATCCACAGGAATCCGCGTTGTGGTGGCTAGCAGGCATCAGCCCCTCCGGCTCCCGAGCGCTCCTCAACGTGCGCCCTCCCGGCCTTACAGCGCACCGTAATCTCAATCCCCACTCTTAGCTATCGACACATAATTATAACTTATGATGATTATATATGATTGTAGTCATCAAATAATTATATATGCGATTGTAATATATTATTGTGTGTTTGTGTGTGTGTTTGTTGCGTGTGAATGCCGACTACTTCACACAATATCGGTGACACCTGACTATCCAAGAGGCGCGCACTACCTTATTGGTAACTCGGAGAGCAGGTTTGAAAACATCATTAGTCCTCAGTCTGGCTGGAAGGGCTGGCTGGCTCGTATCTGCTGCTTTACCAACCCTGCCCGATGTCCGGCAGGGAACGGAGGGCCTGAAGGTCCCCACCAAGTACAGAGCCACCCCTTATCAGGGCATCTTCGAGCGGCTTGGCCTCGTGCGTCGTAACCCTAGCGTTTTGCCAGCCAGCCACCACCCTCCGTCTCGGCGAAGCAGCGGCGAGGGCGCCTCGCCGGGGCATTGCAAGCGGAAGCGGGCATCAGGCGACTGGCAGGCGCACGTCTGGACGCTGGGACCCGCTGCGGTCGGGCAGCTGGACACGGAGGCCCTCAAGGCAGCGCTGAAGAAGGTCTGCGTGGAGAAGGTATACCTCTCTACCGCCACTCTGGTCGTCGTCCCGTCCACACTGGTGCAGCACTGGCGGCAGCAGGTCCGCAGCCCCCCTCCCCCCCCCCCCCCCCCCCCCCCTTCTCTGACACCTCCCCCAGACAAACACCCTAATCTGCTGTCTAATGCTGTCACCCCTTTATTGGCCCCGTTTCTACATCAGGTGGACGCCCATATCCAGGCAGGAAGGCTCCGCATCTGCGAATTATCGGAGCATGCGGACGCAGGTGCGCCTGGTGGACGCATCTCTGATCTGAAACCTGAATGCCGCCTGGTCATGGAGCGCCCGCAGCTCAGTTCCTCACCGCCCTGCTCCCTTACCCTCCGCCCCCCTGACTTCCTGTTCTTCCTTCCCTTACAAATCATTCTCCCTTGCATCCCAAGTGCCCCCACCCCCCTCTTACCTTCGAAATGCACGGCTCTGATGGCCCGCTGCCGCTGCTGTTGATTGCAGAGAGCCTGGCCTGGCACCACGACCTCGTGCTCACCACCTTTGACAAGCTGTCAAAGGAGTGGCAAAACACAACGAGCGTGCAGCGGCTGCACGGGCGTGGCGTGCGGGGGCCCACCACCCTGCTGATGCGCATCCACTGGCAGCGCATCATCCTCGACGAGGGCCATACCCTGGGCCAGTCGCTCGGCCTCACCAGCAAGCTGGCCATGGCCACGGCGCTCAAGGCCGGCAGTCGCTGGGTCATGACGGGCACGCCGGCGCCCAGGTGGGCGCGCGGACCCGCGTAGTGCGTGCCATGTCGTCAATCATCCGCAGAAGGACTAGTGGAGGTTGTCTGCGGTAGACGGGGGCTGTGGGGTGTGGGGGTCTACGCTATAATCCGAGTGTCGTGTCTGATATGAATGGCATGTCCCTGTGCCACTGCTCAGTGACGCCTGTTACTCCACAAAGTATTTATAGTCCCCAACGCTGCACCACCATAAGCAACGTTGCCATATGGCTGCGTAGTATCATCTTCGACCATAGGGTTCCCCCCAATGCCTCCGCGAGCAGCGCGCGTGTCCGCTGACGTACACACGCCCTGTCTCTGCCCCTGCCCCTGGCCATGCAGCAAAGCAGCCGCCGTCAACGTGGCGCACTTGCAGCCGCTGCTGTCCTTTCTGCATCAGGCCCGCCCCGCCCCGCCCTGATGGCGCGTAAGGAATGGGGGTGGGGGGGGGGGGGGGGGGGGGGGGGGGCTCAGGGAGCACTTGGCTGATTCTGCTGCCCAAAGCATAAGTACCGTGCCGCCTAGGGGATAATGCCCCCCCCCCCCCCCCCCCCCCCCCCGCTGCCAAACTACCACCACCAGCGCGTTAGTTACCCCTCGGCCTGAGCTCCCACCCTGCTGCTTTGTGTGCCACAGGTGCCATATGGGGTGGACAAGGCGGCGTGGGACAAGGCCATCCAGCAGCCGGTGCACGCGCTGGAGGAATCGGGCCGCGCACGGCTGCTGACCGTACTGCAGCGCATCATGATCCGCGCCAGCAAGGCCGACCTGCGCAGCATCCCGCCCTGCTGGCGCCGCGCGACGACGCTCAAGTTTGCGCCGGAGCACGCGCGGAGCTACAACCAGCTGGTGGAGGTCATCCGCCGCAACCTGCTGCTCGCGGGTGAGCGCCGCTGTGGCGTTTGCCAATTCACAGTAATTCCTGCTAGTAGGCGGCCCGCATTTTATGTAGCTCTAGATATTACTAAATATAATACAAAATGTGATGTATGTTTCATTCAATGTATTCAGCGACCATACCAGTGACCATACCATACCATGTAGTCGCCCAGTTGCGTAATACCAGGGGTAATACCCTGGTAATACCCTATTAATACACTGGTATTATGGCACCCGTGCATACCCGTACTCGTACGGGTTCTAGGGTTTGTACGGGTACATACCGGACCCGGTAGTACATATACCGGTAATCGACATGTTGATTGCTGACGCAGTAGTATCGGAACGTACGATATCATCCAAAGACCGCTATGGATCGATTTGGGAGCACTGTGCAAGGACACTACGGGTGTGGCTGCATACACGTCTCCGCGCGAACGGACGTTGATGGTGCCACAAGACGTTTTTATATCACGTGACCGGCGACAGCTCCGTTTGGCGGTGATGATGATGAAGCTGAAATACAGAGCCCGCGATATATACATACTTTTAGGTCCACAATTAAGAGAACTAGCATGCAGGTGGCAAAAAATCATCTTGCGGTGCCTGGCCGTGTTTTGCCACTCTTCTAGCGTGTTGTTTACTATTCTTTTCCTATTCTGGTATCATTCTACTCTCTTCTCATTTTTGCAGAAGTTCCATCGCAATAGACTGTGTGGACTCAGCAGTAAGGATTGTGTCATCCTTGATGGCTGCAATACTGCTGCAATATATCCCTACCAGACGCGCTAGGTAATCAAACAATCAATCAATGGATAAAAGAGTGTGCAACCTGATACTAACGATACGATAGGACACCACCTGATACTACCTGTACTAACGAATACCAGGAGTACTCCTCCTGTCATATGAGTAATAATCGCGTTCCGAGTGTAGTACAATTACCGTCATCTTATTGTTGTGCATCGGTCCGCATTATTGTATCGCTTTCAAATCTGAAACAATATATGTAAACTTGTCTGGAATAAATGGGCAATACAAACTCAAACAATGAACTTAGTGCTGTCGGAAATCGATTTGCAGGACTCAGATGTACCTGTCAGTTTTCTTCCACTAAGATCCAAACTATCAGCACACTGTCTATTCTAATTCTATTCTATCCTATCTCCAATCGCCGAACTTACATCCTAATAGAGTGAGCTAGATTACACGAAAATGCGGTATCAACGCGGCGCCCACCCATCCAAAGGGTGCGACGCCACCCTGCGATAGAGGAGCACGGGGCGCGCGCCATGCCACCCATCTTGCGAGAGGCGCACGAAACTATCGGTTGCGAGCACACATAGCCAACGCTCCCGGCAAGCACACGCGGTGCACATGTCAAGATCCCCGGCGTGCTGATACACAACAGTGAACGCCGCGTAACAGACACTCTGTCCGTCCGTCGGTCTATCTCTGGATGTGGTGACAGGTCCCCTGCCCTGGGACCCGGAGGGGGGTTGACTCGGGGTACTGGGAGTGCTGATGTGGGGAGCATGCGTTTGTGCAGTGTGTGGCAGTCTTACATGTTTTGAGGATGTGGGCACTTGAATATCGGGGGCATGGGCTTGGCCGGTCAGGGGTACGCAGATAGCGACACCACGCGCGCGCCCTGCGTGCGGTGTGCGTGGATCGGGGGGCGGGGATGACCTCTCTGTAGCGAGGCGGCTTCCGATGGGGCAGCAGCCGGAAAACAAAGAGGCACGGGGACAAGGGCGGCGGCGTGCGACGCCAAGATTAGGAGGTCGCTCATTGGGATGCACGGAGGCAGTGACGATGCACTGCCCGCTTGCCATGACGCGCACTCACGATTGGACCCTGGTTGGTGGCGGCGCCCTGCAGACTGGAACGACGACAGCCACCGCGAGAGCCTGCTGCACCCGCGGCAGAGCAAGTGGCTGCGCGAGATGGTGGGCAATGTGCGCCTGTCGTGCTGCGTGGCGGGCAACTGCAACCTCACGGCGTCGGAGGAGGACCTGCAGGTAGCGCATGGCGTTTGGGGGGCGCGGGGGGGGGGGGGGGGGGGGGGGGGGGGGGGTGGGAGGAGAAGGCCGGCAGACGACACACTGGAAACTTATGACACACCTTGCAACGGTCCTGGATGGCCAGATGCCGATGCCTCAATCACCAGGATCGATCAGAACAACTGTGTGGACAAGTTGGTCCAGTCCAAGCTCTGACTTCAAATGGTGTTTTGGCTGTATCCTGTTTGTCAAGACGTCTGTGCTGCGTCTGCCATGTTGACGCCCTTAAGATCAACCATTTCGACCTTGAACGTTGCGGCATCGATGGTTCAATGGCATACGCGGCGCTGTGTCTGGGAGGATGGCCGGTGACTATTGCCACTGGATGCAAGCGTGGCTGCCCTGCCGCGCTCGGGTCTCCCTGCTGCGGTGGTTGCAGCCTCCGCGCAGCCGTTTCATTGACGGCGCCACTGCGTGGCTTCCCCGCAGGAGACGATGGAGCTGCTCGCGGCGCGCCTCGAGCTTCCGAGCCCCAAGGCGTGGGCGGAGGGGGAGCAGCCGCCCTGGCTCCCTGAGGACGTGAGTGGGGAGAAAGGGGGGGGGGGGGGGGGGGCTCCCGGCGGCCGCCGCTTTGATGCCACCCACGGGCAGGCTGGCGCTGACCTGTGGCGGTGCGGTCCCTCATGCCGCCGCCCGCAGCACCCGCTGGCAGGCCTGGAGGAGCGCTGCCGGCACGGCGGCGACTGCGACATCTGCGGCGCGCCCATGCGCATGCCCATCGTGGTGCCCTGCGGGCACGCGCTGTGCGTGGACTGCCTGCAGCGCACGCCGGACCGCTGCCCCATCGAGCGCTGCGCCCAGCCGTACAAAATGCAGGCGGTGGACGACCCCGCCAGGCACAATCCCCCCCCCCCCCCCCCCCCCACTCTCTTCCCTTGCCTGCGTCACACCCTGAAATACAGCCAAGGCGGTGTCTGGCTCGGCACAAATGACACAGTAACGGTTGTCGCACCTGCGCGCACCTCCCGCTGCCTCGGCCTGTGTGAGTGCATCAAGCTGAGCTGGCCGCTGGGGCCGTGTGGTGTCTGCTGCGCGTGTATCCATAGGCTGGAGAACAACTCCAACCCCAAGTGGCCGGTGAGAACCCCCATGCACCCCCCCCCCCCCCCCCCGCACATCCAATGTCCCCTGGCCTTTTTTAAAAGGATTGTCGAGTGGCTGACGCGGTCTTTGCATGCCCCCTCTCTCTTCCCCCCACCCAACCCCACCCCCCCCCCCTTTTGGCCGTTCCTCCTTGCTGCTAACCGCAACAAGGTTCCCTGTGAGGTGATCGAGTGGCAGCCGGCGTACGCGCAGCGCGGTAAGACGCAACCCGCCCCGCTGCCCCCTGTTTTTGGACCGGCGCCCCTGATGTGTGTGTGTGTGTGTGTGTGTGTGTGTGTGTGTGTGTGTGTGTGTGTGTGTCCGGGGGGGGGGGGGGGGGGGGGGAGGTTATCGTGCGTGGCAACTGACTGGTGGGATGTGGCCCGGTGGTGTTCCCTCTAGGCGCGGTGGGCATCTCAGGCGGCAAATGGAGCGCCAACTGGCAGGTGACCCAGAGCACCAAGTGCGTGCACATGCTGCGTCGGCTGCAGGAGATGGGCGTCATCGGCCCTGACGGCGGCCCGCCGCCGCCCTCCGCCACGGACGCCTTCCGCGGTGCGCTGCTGTCCCCCCCCCCGCCACATCAATGCCGGTGGCGGCGTGTGTGCTGAGGCGAGAGTGCGCATATCACCCTGCATTGCTTGTCATGTACATCCTACTGTGCTTACTTTTTCCTCTTGCAGTCTCTGCCTATCCGAGTACTGCCGTATCGTGATCAATATGCACATGTATATATCGCACGCCCTGTCCGCTCAGCAGCCTCTGTCACCTCTGTCCGTGCCTCCATGCTGCACAATCCAATCCAATGCAACGCAATGCTATCCAATGCCATCTAGTCTAATTGGATCCAATTGAGTCCCATCCAATCTGACGGTCTGATCCAACCTTAATGGAGTTGAATTGACCTAGTTTAATCTTATTCCACCGCCCAACTCTGGCCGGCTCCCTCCAACGCCTCTCGCCATGGCAGGTGGCGCCCCGCCGGCGCGGAGGAAGGCGATCGTGTTTTCGCAGTTCTGGATGCACATCAGGCTGGCCTCGCGCCACCTCGCCGGCCACGGCGTGCCATTTTGCGTGCTGAAGACGGGCACGTCGCAGGAGCAGCGCAACGCCGCGGTGAACCGCTTCCAGAAGGACCCCCAGGTGCCCCCCCCCCCCCCCCCCCTCCCTCCCAACCTCCTTCGCCTCCTTCTTTATCGAGTCCTGCTGATGTACTACAAAGCTCTTTGGGCCCAATCTAAGTACCCAACCGGGGCCTAGTGATGCCCTCCAATCACCCACCGCTCCCCCTGCTCTGGGTTTCTCTCTCTCTCTCTCTCTCTCTCTCTCTCTCCCCCCCCCCCCCCCCCCCCTTCTCCCTCTTCCCCGTCCCTCTCTGTACTAAGCACTAGCTGTGATTGTCCGAAATGTCGTCCTCAAAAGATGATGGCACGCGTTGCACTCGTACTGGTGCGAGCGGTGAGTCAAACGGTCACCGGTACGCGTGCCGCCGTTGACACTGTGCGAGGCGTTAGTGGCGCGACATCCGGCGCGAATTCGCACCGCTTTCTCATCGATCGCGTGACACAAAAGCGTCGGCCAGGAGAGGAGCGGACTGCGTCGGCCGCATGTGCCCCAACAGACACAACGCGGCCCCGGAATAGCCATGTATGCCGCTGCCGGCAAGCTAGATGTTGGGTGTGCGCGCGGCGTTTGCTCCTTGAAGGCCCTATGCCATCACACTGGGCGCAGCCCGGAACGATCCGTTGACATATCAGGCTGCGCGGCGGCACTTTCACCCCTGGAGTGCGACTCGGCAGGACCTTCGTTCGTGGGGGTGCCTGCCCGGGGTTGCTGAGGGCCGGGCGCGGCGGCTGAGAGCGGGCGGCCGCGATGCGGTGCGGTGCGCCGCGCAGGTGGGCGTGCTGCTCATGGACGACACCGGCTCCGTGGGCCTGGACCTCTCGTTTGTGAGCTACGTGCTGCTGCTGGAGCCCATCGCCGACCTGTCCCTGGAGGAGCAGGTCATCAGCCGCGCGCACCGCATG